>PVIH01004580.1:0-10530 GCA_004025045.1 Sigmodon hispidus
TTCAGCTGCCCCTGCTCCAGAGTGCGCTGGGACGCCGCAGAGAGCACAGGTCCCGGTGGCGGAACCGGAAGCAGTGTGAGGTCAACTCTCCCTCCCAGGCCAGGATACAGGCGCTGAGGCCCGCCGAGCCCTCCTCACCTCTGGTCAGGGTTCGAATCCGCCCCTCAGAGACCCCTGCAGTTAGTTTGCTTAGTTCACTCAGTTCAGGGTCGCAGTAGGGCTCCTAGTAGATTCCCTGAGCAGCAGGAGCTGCGGGTGTGGCCAGGTGCAGAGTTCAGCTGCCCCTGCTCCAGAGTGCGCTGGGACGCCGCCGCCTTTGAGAAAATTTAAAACTCCTTTATGATAAAAGTATTGGAGAGATCAGAAATATGGGGAAAATATCTTAATATAATAAAGGCAATTTACAAGAAGCCAACAGCCAACATCAAAGTAAATGGAGAAATACTCAAATCAATCCGACTAAAATAAGGAAACAGACAAGTCTGTCCCCTCTCTCCTTATCTATTCAATAGAGTTTTTGAAGTTTTACCTAAAGCAATAAAAGAATACAAATTAAGGACATACAAATTGGAAAAGAAGAAATGAAACTATCTCTATTTGCAGATGATATGATTGTATACCTAAGTGACACACAAAATTCCACCAGGGAAGTTCTACAGCTGATACAAACCTTCTACAATGTAGCAGGATACAAGATTAACTCAAAGAAATCAGTAGCCTTTCTAGACACTAAAGATAAAAGGACTGAAAAAGAAATAAGGAAAACATCACCCTTTATAATAGCTGCAAATAGCATTAAATACCTTGGAGTAACTATAACCAAGGGAGTAACAGATCTATTTGACAAAAACTTTAAATCACTGAAGAAAGAAATTGAAGAGGATATCAGAAAATAAAAAGATCGACCATGTTCTTGAATAAGTATGATCAACATAGTGAAACTGGCAATCCTACCAAAATTATTTTACAGATTCAATGCACTTCCCATCAAAATTCAAACACAATTTTTTACAGACCTGGAAAGAACAATATTCAATTTTATTTGGAATAACAGGAAAGCCAGAATTGACAAAAACAATTTTGCTCAACAAAAGAACCTCAGGAGATATCACCATCCCTGACTTCAAGTTATACTATAGAGCTACAGTAATAAAAACGGCTTGGTACTGGCATAAAAAACAGACTTCTGGATCAATGGAATTGAATTGTAGATCCCAACATTAACCCATAAACCTATAAACACATGATCTTTGACAAAGATGCCAAAAGTACTCTATGGAAAAAAAAGTTAGTATCTTTAACAAATGGTGTTGGCATAGCTGGATGGCAGTGTGTAGAAAAATGCAAATAGATTCAAGCCTGTCACCCTGCACAAAACTTAAATCCAAGTGGATCAAAGACCTCAACATAAACCCAGCCACTTTAAGCTTGATAGAAAAGAAAATGGGAAATACACTTCTATGAATTGACACAGGTGACCATTTCCTAAATACAACACTGGTAGCACAGACACTAAGAAAAACAATAAGTGGGACTTCCTGACACTGAAAAGCTTCTGTAAGCCAAGGTGTGTCAATAAGAAAAAATGACAGCCTACAGAATGGGAAAAGTTTTTCACCAATCCTACAAGTGACAGAGGACTGATCTCTAAAATATATAGATAACTAAAATCTATTCTTATGTTGAGGGAGATCTAGGTAGTTTCTAATTTCTAGTAATTGCTAATAGAGCAGCAATGAACATGGCTGAGCATCTTTTGGATCTTGAGGTAG
The DNA here is from genome assembly GCA_004025045.1 of Sigmodon hispidus. NCBI lineage: Eukaryota > Metazoa > Chordata > Mammalia > Rodentia > Cricetidae > Sigmodon > Sigmodon hispidus. The sequence goes on from PVIH01004580.1 coordinate 1,773, forward strand.
ATCAATTCTCAGTAGGGACAGGATGGTTGGCTGATGATTTACCTATTAAAAACTGATAGTACTATTTAGTGTTTAATATTTTATGCTATTCTTGAAGAATTTGCTTGTTTAAGATTTACATATGTTAGTGCATAGTGGGTTTGTTCCAAAGTTCAGTCTTTCATTCTTACCAAAATACTACTTTTGGGGGTGGTATTTTTATAAATTTTATTTTGCTGATTTGTTCATATATTTTTTGTAGAAATAATGCATGATTTCAGGGTATAACAAATGTTTTAATTACTTCCATATAATAGAAACAACATAAATATGAGAAGAGCTTTTTCTCTGGAACAGTTGTATCATATGAATCCTTAATATGGGTTTCAGAAAATAATACAAAGTTCCAAATACCACAGACAACTTGAGCTAATAATTCTTTTATTAAAAGCATCTGGGACCTGTCTTTTAAATGGTTATTCATAGGTGACAAATTGATAAATGCTGTGTATCAGAAGTTAATTATGCCAGAAACAGGAATACTTCTCATCTACCTACTGATAGCCCACCTGCAGGTAACTACCTTCATCTCCCACTGTTTCTCTTAAGGCTTAAAGTATCTTGAAACTCTGCAATACACTGTGTTATTAAAGTTGATGCAATTCAATTCCCCATGCATAAGATTTACTCAAGGGATTTACAAGAAAATCACTTGATAAAATTGTGATTTTTAATCACAATTCTTATTGACTTTTTCAGAACTAAGATCTTGCAGTAAAATCCAAGAAGCATAGGATAAAGTGTGAGCCTGTAAAGCTTACCTTTGAGGTGAGGCTTTTAAAATTGACAGGATGTAAATTAATATTTATTGTAGAATCGAAAGATAGCCTCCATTTATATATCTCGAATCAGTAAAAACACGATGCCAGTCTGTAATACATTGAACATCTTAGGAATGCTGAACACATGAACTAAACACCATCAATTTAACACACAAAACATTTAATAACCCAGTAAAAAAATGGAGTTCAGAACTAAAAAGGTGAATTCTCAGCAGAAGAATTACAAATGGCTGAACAGCACTTGAAAAAGTGCTTAACATCTTTAGCCATCAGAGAAATGCAAATCAAAACAACATTGAGATACCACCTGATACCTGTCAGAATGGCTAAGATAAAAGACACAGATGACAGCTTATGCTGGAGAGAATGTGGATCAAGATGAACACTACTCCATTGTTGGTGGGAGTGTAAGCTTGTTCAGTCGCTCTGGAATGGAGTATGGTGGTTTCTCAGAAAACTGAGAATCAATCTCCCCAAGATTCCAGCAATAACTGGGCATATACCCTAAAGATACACATTTTCACTCCAAAGGTATTAGCTCAACTATATTCGTAGCAGCATCATTCATAATAGCAAGAACCTGGAAGCAACCTAGATGTCCCTCAATTAAAGAATGGATTAACAAACTGTGGTACATGTACACAATGGAGTACTACTCAGCAGTAAGAAAAAAATGATATCCTAAAATTTGCAGGCAAATGGATGGATTTGGAGAATATTCTCATGATCAAGGTATCACAAACGCACAAAGATAAGCAAGGGATGTATTTACTCATTTGTGGACTCTAAACAAACAAACAAAAGCAAAAAGCAAACTCTGTCCAAGCTGCAAACCACAAACACTGTACATCTTGGTATCTGATACACCTGGGACTGGCACCTTGGATCCCATTTCCAGAGGACCACCTGACCCAGTGTTGATTTTGGGGTGAGGAAAGTGGATCTGTCAGGAGTGGATGCTGAATTAAGCCATATTGGCACCTTGCTATCTCCTTCCCTTGCTGGAGGTGAGATAAAGAGATGTGGAGGAGAGAGTGACTGGGAGGGGTAGGAGGGGGAATGGAGTTTGAACAAGGATACAAACGGATAAAAAATATGAGTTTGCTCATAATAAAAAGACTAATCAATACAGCAAAAAATGTCAGTAATGTATTACTGTGCTATTTAATATTAATTGCCAACCTAATAGTCTTAGAGTGCCTCTGGCTCCAGACAGTGGATAACAAGGGGCCTGAGAGACCATTCTGTGAAACTGATTAAGAAGAAAAATCCATGTAGCAAGGGATGTTAGATATGCCAGAACTATGTGAAGTCAGCTGCATGCACTGAGTGTAGCTAGCCCAAGAGAATACCAGCAAAGTAGAGGAATAAGGCTATCCAATTCCCATGGAGCTCAGATGTTTTTATGAGAAGTGCAAGAAGATGAACACGGAGCTGTAAAATTCTGCTTCCCATGTTGGGTTTTTATATTGTATTGTCCAGTCTTTTCTTGCTGTGTATCCATTCTTCCTAGGGGAATTGACATGTTTAACCCATGTCATTGCATGCTGAAAGTATGGAACATGTTTTGGGGTTGTATAGAGGTTGTTTTGTTAACAGATTATCTTATCTCAGAATAGACTCTCCACCTGTGCCATTGAATGATGTTGCAACTGTTAAAGGCCTTAGCACAATAGCAATTTTTCAAGTAATCCTGCATGAATTCTATCAAACGACATGGCCATAAGTCCATGGTTCAAGGAATAGAAATTAAGGCTTACAAATAATGGCTGGCTGCCATATTGAAAAAAACAGGGCTTATGGTGACTAGCACTGTCAACCTGACAATGTAGAATCACCTGGAAAACAAGTCTTTGGCATTTCTGTGAAGGAGTTTAGATTAGATTGATTGAGTAGGAAGGCTAACTCTTACTGTGGGTAGCACCACTCAAGGGGCTGGGGTCCTGGAGTGAATAAATAGGAGAAGTGAGAAGAGCAATAGCAGCCATTTCTTTGATCCCTGACTACAGACTCAATATGAACAGGTGTCTCTGCTTCTGCTTCCAGACATTCATTCAAATGGAGTCTGTCCAGAAATCTGCAAACTCATATAAAGCTGTCCTTCCTCAAGTTGCTTCCTCTCTTTTTGTTAAGGATTTTGTTGCATCTGTGAGGAAAGTAACTAACATAGTTACTATCTCAAGTACTCTCAGGACTTCTAAGCTCCACCTAGCAAAGCATGGGGATAACAGATATATTTTTTTTCAATCCCAAACTTAAAGGAAACTATCATTACAATCTAGTATCTTAGAAAAACTGGTATAATTTATCTCCTAAACAGCTTCTAACCATTGACAATGTTCAATTGTTAACCTGAAGTTAAAAGTTGCTTAATTTGCAAAGTGTTTGTTTTAAGTTGTTTGTAAAGATAATTCTTTTGAAGATAAAGAAAAATTATCAATTTTTTAAATATTTAATTATTATAAAGAACTGTAACAAAATGACTGTATAGCCAGAAGTTTTCTGACCTGTCCTTGCCTGAGAACTGAACAAATCTCTCCCACCTGCAATCCCATAGTCGCTTATAAAATAATTATGTTAATTGTAAAAATATTTGTTTGTCCTACAGATCAGGCACATTATCAACTAGCTCCTATAACTTACCTCAACCTGCCACATGATCTATGGTTTTACCTGTCTTCCATTACATTTTGCTTTCTGGACAGCAGTCTGTAACATCAGAGTGGATGAAGCTCTCAGATTACTGTTCAACGGCCTAATTATTGAGCACACATTCTATTCTTAAAATATTGTTTAGACAAATTAGTGCTGTGCTGTTAATATTTTACTTGACATAAATAAAGATACAGTTATTCACAAGAGCTGATGATATGCCAACTGGTTAACAACTTGCCCACTCTCATTTCCATTAGCTCACCATCATGTCTTAGGAAAACAGCATACCTTTATCCTATGCCCTTTAATAAAAAGAAAAGGCAATTCACTGGAGAAATAAATAGAAAATAACTTGACTCCACTGGGGACCTTGTCAGATGCATAATGCTCTGCTAACCAGCAATACTGGAAGCATTTTGAAAGGGCATGTCAAGGTGTCCTAAATACTTGAATCCTGCTTTATAACAAGATTTGTCCTCATGTATGGAACATAAAAGAAAGGCTATTTGTGATGTGAAATGGTGGACCAAAAAAGGAGAGTAATAGAGGAGGATCTGTGTCTGGTTACATCACACACACACACACACACACACACACACACACACACACACACACAATCCATGAGAATGTCATGATTAATTTTTTTTTCAATTCATATGTAGTAATATAAATAAATAAGCAAAAAGATTTCTAATGTCCCCTGTCTCCAGTTTGAGAGGCCATGGCCCAAAATCTGTCTAGATAGAAATCAGTCATTCGATTTCCTTCTCCTCTTGGTGTGTTGGGCTACAAACATCTATGGGCTGTTTTGCAGTGAGTTTCTGAACTGTCAACATTCCCAATCCAAAGATAAGGAAGGCACTTCTCAACATAGGACACATGTCTGTCTGTGATAATTGCACTATTTTTCCCAGTTGCTTTTTTCAGCTCTTATGCTCAAAATGCATAAAGCAAGTCTGTTAGAAAATGAGATAGAAAGGTCAAGGAAAATCCTTGATTTGTTTTCTCAGAAGACTATCCTATGAATGACTCGTCTTCTAAAGAATGCTAAGTTACAACGTTCTCATTTAGGGACATATATCTATAAAACCACTTATCTTTTTGAATAAGTAGGTTAAACACAAAGCATGCTTCATTGCTGCTAGTGATTTATTTTGAAGCAGAGCCACAGTTAAGGTGCAATAGTAGAATCTTGTTCCATCTCCATCCTCAAGGATAGGTCAGAGAAGGGGTTAGTGAGATGAAATTTCTATAGACAGACAGAAGATTACAAGTTTAATGGGGAGATTTACATTACAAAGCCTTAAAAAAGGTTCAGATTCTTCTCTCTAACTCTTTGAAAAACATAATGTAAAGAAAGCATCCTGAGGCTGGAAAGATGGCTCAGCCATTAAAGACTAAGCTCACAACTAAAAGTATAAAAGAAAGCATTCTCAAATGACAATAAATTTGCACTCTGTTTCTTCTTTCTCTTTTAGCCTTTAGACATGGAGAAATTACATCTACTCATGTGCCTTAAAACGTCTTTCAGGTTTACCACATTCAAAAATGTCATTCAAAATAGTGATAAGGAGGGGAAAGGGAACTTGAATAAGAATATACAAGGATAGAAAGTGTTACTTCTTTGTTCATAATAATAATAAAAAATAAAATAAAATAAACAAAAACCAAAAATAGTCATAAGCCCTTTATGTCAGTAGATAGTTCATGAGAACAAAACACTTGCACTTGAAAAATGTCAGACAGAAAAAAATGCAGACCTAGCATATGTAGCAATGTTAAAAAGAAGCACAACTTTTTTGTTTTGTTCATTAAAAATTTTTATTCTAATACTTCAATGAAAGTTATATACACAGAGTTGATGATATAGACAAACAGTCCATATTATGCGCTCATGTTTTGTGCAGATATTGTTGCATATGCACATTTTTAAATCATCCTAAGTTTCCCTTGGAGATTTGTTTTATATTTGAAAGATGTCATTCTTCCTGATTTACAGCAGTGACCTAAGTAGGAAGTGTGTATAAACGTTGTATTTAATAAGAATTTTATAATCCAATCATGACAGTTATAAGGTTATCAATAAGAGATTCTTGCTCCTGTGTTGAACAGTCCAGGATCTCTGATTCCCTTTACATTTTCTATATACAGAAGAATAAAAAGCAGCCATGCTTTGATTTCAGAGATTCTGAGAAAATAAAGCTTACTTCCACTTAGGAGCCAGATATGTTGCCTTAAATGATTGTATTTTATTCTAAGTCAGAAAAAAATGTGGCTGTTTCAATTCTCAATGAAAATCACTATTCAAACGCTTATCTTGTGTCATATTCTTACAAGGATGTACAAGAGAAAAAAATCAAAATATAAAAACAGAAAGAAGACATGAAAGACAAAGGTTTTGCGAATGTGAGCAGGGCAATTTGTTTAAATAATTTAAATACCAGGTTTGTAAACAGCAATTAGAAGGTGAGCTGAAAAAAAGTCTGATTTGATTTCAAACTATAGACATCATCCTCAAATCTGGAAAATAGATTATCCACACTACCTATTTTAATTCTAATGGGAAAAGTTTGATGATCTCTCTGGAAAAAATTTGTAACTTGAACCAGCAATGAAGTGGAGCAGAGTAGGCTCCCTCTGGGAATAACAGGATTTCTAGGCCAACTTAGATTGTAATGTAGGTCACTAGAAGTTCTTGTACTAGATCAAGATATAAATAAACCCCAGTATAAGAGTGAGGGCCTCAGAATTCAAAATAATTGCTCTTTCTTTATTGTAACTCTTTCCTCATCTATTTTCCTTTTAAGATATCAGGTACCTGTGTCATCTATGTCTATCTATATCTCTCTTATGTTCAATTCGCAGCCTTGTACACACCTTTCACTTTTCCTACTTTTCCACACAGCCCTCTCATCTCTTCTCATCTAACTCCCACTGGGTGCCACCATCATGCTGGTTTCTGTCCTCCATTCCCCTCTTGTATTCACTTATAGTAAAATCTATACTATGCAGTACCAACAAGGATATGAATGTACACACACACACACACACACACACACACACACACACACACACACTAATGCTATGCAAAGAATAAGGCAGTAATTCTTGTCAAGGACATTAAACTATTCTTTCTTTCTACTTGTGAAAAGCATTCTATAGAAGGCTAAATAGAGGTATAATAGGAGATGATCACAAAGATAAATATCTAAATATATGCTATAAAAGCTAAATAAACCTACATTTTGAGGAAATGTAATAAGATGCTAAAGGTATTAAATAATATTAAAGAAGAGAGTTTACTCTAGATATTGTGCCTTCTCTCTGCAAACTGTAAAACTGAACTTTAAAATGAAATTAAACATTATTTTTGCCCTCTTCTCCATAAAATACTTAAAAGAGCAACTAATTTTACAATGAAGTCTTACTGTCTAGCTGTCCTTGAACTCACTATGTAGATCAGGGTGATCTCCCACTCATAGAGTTCTATTTAACTCTACTTCTTGAGTTCTAGAATTAAAGCCACACAGCACCATGTTTAGATTGAAATAACATTCTAAAATTATTTTACTTTTTAATTATATACATACTGGTGGGGAAGCACATATGTGCAAATGACTGCAGAGACCAGAAGAGGGAATCAGATTCCTGGAGCTGCAGTGATGGTTGTAAGATATCTGATATGAGTTCTCAGAACCACACCATGTTTTCTATAAGAAAAATACATTCTCTTAACTGCTGTGCCATATCTCTAAACTATAAAATAGACCTTGCTATATGGTGACTTATATTGATTCTATTGTAATTTACTTTGTCTTTTATGGGTCAAAGGAGTTTCCCATTTTTTACAATCTCTGATTCTAAAAATATCATCAAATGCATCAAAATAGTAGTGAATTCCTATAAAATGGTAACACATTAGGAATTAATGTAATAATTTGAGGCTTGTCTTGTGTTTTGAATATTTTAATACATGTGTTTGAACTAATTTTTGTTCTTAGTTTTATTCAAGATTTTGTAAAATATATTATTTACTATATAATACATTCATAAATTTTAAAAACAAACTTCATTCCCATTCTTATTTTTCTTTTTAAACACATTCTTAAGCACAAACATAATATGACTTTTACTGGTTTTTGTTGACAAAAAAAGACTTCAATAATTAATTTTCTTTTTCTTCAAGAGCTGTAACTAAAAAGTACCATATGAACTAAAATGTACTCAATGTATTATGAGTTATATACACAGGGGAACTGTGGAATGGGCTATGAAAAATAATCACATATAGCATCTTGCCGGAGATTGCATTGATCCTTATTCTTTCCAAATGGGTACAGATTTGAAAACAGAAGGATTATAGAGTGTTTCCAAGGCAAAATGCACTGCAAAATATACAAAAAATGATGCTATTTTTGTAAGGAAAAGATATTTTGTGGTATTTTTGTGTATATTCACAAAATATGTGCTTAGATTTTATTTGAGACTATTAGTAAAAAATACAATAGTCAATGTCAATACATAAGGACATTTTTACACAGAAACTTAGAAGCTATTAAAGAGAAGGGAATAGAGATTGTTTGTTTTAGATACAATGAAGGAACTTTACAAATAATTTTATTTTGTAATATGAACATCCAATAGCAACTGAATTTATATTATTATTCTCTGGAATAGATCATGTTACCCACAAAGTAAGTCAGAAGGACATAAAGAAGGAAAGAAGGAATGGTACCCTATAAAATATTTCACAGAATTATTTAAACCAAGTGGCATGCTTTGTGATTAGAAGATTCTATATATATTGACAAAATGCCCATTCATGCTGCTCATATACTTACTGGAGCATAGTTAGATTCTTTCTGGCTCCCTTGAATATGTGGGCCTAGGAAGCCACCTTGGATGCATTTTGACTTGCTTTGTGCCTTATGACCATAGGACAAAGACAAAAGTGATGTATTAAGTAAAAACTACTGAAGATAACATGGTGAAAAGAGATAGATTGTGTATATAGAAGAGAGAAGGGAGAGGGAGGGAAAAGAGAGAAAAAGAGGTTGAGGTTGATGATAAAATAATTACTAGGGGAGCATGCAATTCAAAGAAGAAGGGAATAAAAGCAATTGGATGCCTTAAAACACTCCAGTCATCAAGGGAAACTTATGAATTCCTTTTTCCTCTGATTATGATCAAGAGAAAGCTTAACTCCTAGGTCTAAGTTTATTCATCTTTTTTTTCTTCTTTTTTTCTTTATTTTGTATTTATCAAAGAAACAGTAAAAAGAA
>PVIH01004580.1:10630-137685 GCA_004025045.1 Sigmodon hispidus
TTTCCATCCCTGTATATCCTTATTCAAGGTCTCTTCCCCCTCCCACCACATCTGATCATTTTTCTTCTCTGCAACTCCCCATCCACTCCCTTGGCAGGGAGCAGACAGTCCTATGGTCACACTGGCCCAACAATGCTTGGATCAGTCTTCACTCCCGGCCAAATCCAGTTTTGTCCCCCCTCCCTCAAGAGTGAGTCAGATGGATTTGGAGAATATCCTCCTGAGCGAAGTATCACAAACTCAGAGAGATAAGCAGGGGATGTACCCACTCACTAGTGGTCTCTAAACAAACAAACAAGAAAAAAAAGCCAAACATGCCCAAGCAGCAAACCACAAACACTGAATAGCTTGGGATCAGAAACACCCTGGACTGACCCTTCAAACCCCAGTCCATCTATAGGAACAACTAAGTTTATTCATCTTTATAAACGAGGGTCTAGATACTGAAGACCTCCATCTATCTTCCCTCAACACATACACACACAAACACACACACACACACACACACACACACACACACACACACACACACACCATAGTTAGGACATCTGCTCTTAGTTTATAGGACAAATTTTGTAAATACCTGAATTTATACTTTCATTTAAAACCTCAAAGACCCCTCAGCACCCAGGTACTCCTCATCTGTGCCAAACTCTTTGTCTCTTAAAGCATTGGATGTCACCTGTGTGAATCCTTTCCACTCTGAGTCCAACTGTGAGAGAATCACCATGCTGTGCAAAGTTTTATTGCTTCCTATCAAATTCCTGACCATTTCAAACTGTCCTATGTGTGTGACTTATTTTAATTGCCTAATGAGAATGCTGTTCTCCTCCTTATGTATTCAACATAGATCTTGAAGTTTTAGCTAAAGCAGTAAGAGAACAAAAGGAGATTAAGGGGATGCAAATTGGAAATAAGATGATATAATTATATACATAAGTGAACCACAAAATTCTACCAGGGAACTTCTACAGCTGATAAACACATTCAACAAAAATTTTTTACAGACTTTGAAATAACAATAGTTAAACAATTTTGCTCAACCAAAGAACCTCAGGAGGCATCACCATCCCTGACTTCAAGTTATACTATAGAGCTACAGTAATAAAAACAGCCTGATACTGACATAAAAACAGACTTGTGGATCAATGGAATCAAGTTAAAGACCCACATACCTATGAACACATGATTTTTTTGACAAAGAGGCCAAAAATATTCAATGGAAAAGAGACAATATCTTCAACAAATGGTGTTGGCATAACTAGACTGAAAAATGCAAATAGACCCAAACCTATAACCCTGCACAAAAGTCAAATCCAAGTGGAACAAAGACCTCAACATAAACCTAGCTACACTGAACTTCATAGAAAACAAAGTGGGAAATAACCTCCAACGCATTGGCACAGGTGACCACTTCCTAAATATAACACCAGCAGCACAGACACTAAGAACAACAATCAATAAATGGGACCTCTTGAAACTGAGAAACTTTTCTATGGCCAAGGACACAGTCAATAAGACAAAACGACAGCCTACAGAATGGGAAAAGATTTCACGAACCCTACAAGTGATAGAGGACTGTTCTCTAAGATATATAAAGAGCTCAAAAATCTAGAGCCCCAAACCCTAAATAACCCAATTAAAAAAATGGGTTTCAGAACTAAAAAAGGGAATTCCCAGCAGAAGAATTACAAATCGTTGAAAAGCACTTGAAAAAGTGTTCAACATCATTAGCCATCAGAGAAATGCAAATCAAAACAAGTTTGAGAAACCACCTGACACCTGTCAGATTGGCTAAGATAAAAGACACAGATGACAACCTATGCTGGAGAGGTTGCTGAGCAAGGGGAACACTCCTCCATTGTTGGTGGTAGGATTAGCTTGTTCAGCCACTCTGGAATGCAGTATGCAGGTTTCTCAGAAAATTGGGAATCAATCTCCCAAAGGACCCAGCAATATCACTTCTGGGTGTACACCCTAAAGATGCACATTTGCACCCCAAAAGCATTAGCTCAACTATGTTCATAGCAGCATTTTCATAGTAGCAAGAACCTGGAAACAACTTAGATGCCCCTCACCTGAAGAATGGATTAACAAACTTTGGTACATTTACACAATGGAGTACTACTCAGCAGTAAGAAAAAATGATATCCTAAAATTTACAGGCAAATGGATGGATTTGGAGAATATCCTCCTGAGCGAGGTATCACAAACTCAGAAAGATAAGCAAGGGATGTACTCATTCATTAGTGGACTTTAAAAAGTATATGTCAAGATGTCATTGTATACAAGAGCTCAAGGCTTGAACATAGCTAAATGACACAGTGCTTTACTTCTGCATTGATGGCCTCTGGCAGGGGTTTGGGTGAGGAAGGACTTGTTTTCTTTAAGGGGCTGGCCACAGGGAGTTTAATTATGCTCCAGTAAGTAAATGAGAAGCATGAATGGGTGCTTTTATAAATGGGGAGGTCTTAAGAGTAGGTCTGAAACTGGGAGGACTGATAACTGAGTCTGATGGGGTGCATGATGTAAAATCACTAAATAATAAATAAAAATATTTTTAAAAGAATGCTGTTATCTCTTGAAGATACTGATGCTTCTGTCATATTCTTAAGTGCTTATGCTTTATCATTCCAGGGCCATTTACTTTCCTGCATCATAAAGCACCTCTTCCACCTTTGAGTCTCATGCCACCTTTTAGACAAGGTTTTACTCCTGTATTTTGGCAAATTTATAGTTCCAAGCTAACTGTCTTTCACTACAACATTCTCTGAGGTTTCATTGTCCACTAGGTCATTTTTAATAGCCTTATTATTTCATGGATTCCTCTATTCCAAATGTATGCTATTTGTTTTTCATCTACCATGAATTTTCATGGTACCATCATTTCCAGTGTCTCTGGTGCTTTATAATTCAAGTTCATAAGTGCATTCCATTCAGTCCATATTCTCTGGTGTACTAACAATCTTAATAACAACCTTACTTAAATATCTAATCATCAATAATCTGTCTTTATTATCCCTTGAATTGCATCTTCTTTTCTGTTTACTTAGCATAAATCTGCAACCAATAACTATAATTTGCCATTTATTCTCAATGGTCTTGACCTTGTCTTTATCTACTATATTTTCCCTTCAGAACTTCAGGCCAAGGCCCGTACTGCTACCTACGCACTGCTGTATGTAAATATATTGAAAGCCACAGCTGTAATTGTCTCATTGTGACTTCAGAATCATGATGCAACAAAGTTTTCTTCCTTTTAAAAAAATCTAATATATTTTTAAGTATTAAAAATAAATCCATCAGTTGTTGGCACACACTGTCCTTAAATCCTGTATGTAGATTTCCTGGGATCTACATCTGAGATGTTGTCCTTACTGTTTTCTTAGTATATTTACATAGTCTAAAAGCTTCCCCATCGTTGACACATATTTTCCCTATTCCTCTGAAACTTGTCCTAATTTCTTTATTTTTATTTTTATTTTTTTCCTTTATGTATATATATGTATATACATAAAGTGTATATATATGTATATACATATATACACTATTTGGCGATTTTACATCATGCATCTCATCAAGCTCAGTTATCAGTCCTCTCAGTTTCATACCCACTCTTATGATCTCTCCATTTACAAAAATACCCATTCATCTGCTCATTTACTTACTGGAGCACAATTAAACTCCCTGTGGCCTGACCTTTAAAGAAAATGAGTCCTTCCTCACCCACACCCCTGCCAGAGAGCTCAAGGCTAGAACATAGCTAAATGACACAGTGCTTCACTTCGGCATTGAAAGTCCTCATTCCTCGGAATTCCTTTTTTGATTATCTGTTCTTTTTTTTATTATGAATAAAGTCGCACTTTTTATTCATGTCCTCATTCCTTTTTAACAAGTGACCTAAATCTCTCTTCCATGGAGGAAACCAATGGATCCAGAAGATAATTTCAACAAGTGCCCAGTATGTGTGCTTGCTTAGTGTCAAGGTTACATCTTATTATACTCAGCCAGGTCTGTCCTCTGCACTCAGTGATTTATCACTGTTTTCCTGTGGCAGTTAGGTCAGCTGCTGTTCTCACTGCCCTGAATCATAGTTACAAATGTTATTTTTCCTTTCTCTTCTTTACTTCCCTCTCTGTAACCAACTACAACAACACCTCCAAACTCAAGCTATAAGTTTCATCAATGAACCTATACTTTTTCTCATTCCAAGTTAAAGCCTCAAGTTTTCTGAGGTCCTATGTTAGCATATCATTTGAATTTCTGAGCACAATCTAGGAATCCAGCTTCCTTTTTTCATCTTACTGTTTTAATTTGAAAATGCATACATGCCCTTATAACTTATTTTAAATACGAAAGTTAACATTTTCTTTTTATCTGTACAATGTAAGCCTGAAAGGCCAGAATTTGGGAGTGTTTCAGCTATTTATAAGAACAAATACTACAGTGCTTGGCAATAAGACATAAGTTGAATGAATAAAAACTCTGATTTTTTTTATTACAAACACCTAGATTTTCTATATAAAATAACATAAATTTTGTTCTTGGAAGTCACATTATCTTTTCTACTCAATTACAAATCCTAAAATATGTCTATCCATTTTAGGATTATTTGAAATAAAAATAACACAAAATAATAAATATCTAATATGCTTTTTATAAAAAATAAAATGAAGGAACATATTTGGTTATAGTATTAATGTCTAAATTAATGCAAGCATGTCAGAGATAGGGTTATTTTGTGCATCCCTTGTGTTGTAATGGTATAGTGCAAATTGTTCAGGAGTGTGGCCATATAGGGAAAGCTTAGCAAATGTTCCCTCCTTAAAAACACTCAGCAATTGGCGATGATCTGTTTTTCATTTAAGTAACAATAGTTCATAAAATACCATTGTGAGAGACAAGGTTCCTCTATCTTATAACTCAGAGTCATTTGGGAGAGTTAAGTTTCTATTTCCCAAAAGTCAGTCCTGCTTCTGAGTAATCAGGAGGATATTCCAACCTAACCATAAGTATTCCCTTACCCTTACAATGACCAAATAGCTAGCTACTGTCTGCCTGGTTAAAGAGATAATGTTAGTAAAGAAAATTCCCCTAGACACCAGTGCAATAGCAGTATCGTACTCCCCAGCACTTCCCAATGACAGCATTTCTGTGGGTTTTTTTCTTTAAAAGCCCCACCTTATTAGCTGTGACCTACTGTGCTTTCTTCGTTTGTAGCTGAATCTGTCTATCCTGGCTTGAGGAGCCTTAGATTCTTTCTATTTTTTATATTTCATGCATTTTTGAGAAAAGAGAAGTTTTATTACTGTAGTTTTCTTTTTTGCCATCCTGAATATTTTGGTTTTTTATATAAAGTTTGATATTGATTTAAAAGAAAAAGAAAGAAAGAAAAGCCCTGCCTTGCACAAGGGAGACAACTCTTTCCTGGCTGTGATGGTTGAGGTTGAGTTCTTGCTGCAGTTTATATGTGACAAATAGACCTTGCCTTGTGTTTGCATCTCAGTGAGGCGGTGTGTTACCGGGGGTCCTTCTGAGGGTCCTCGAGTCTGGGCACAACACCATCACTGACCCTCATACTCAGAAACACAAACACTACATATTTGTAGTGAGATTGTGATATGTTATTATTATTATTATTGTGAATGAATAAAGTCACTTTTTTATTCATGTGTCCCCTTGTTAAAACTCCCTTCCCCCTCCTGCCCCTCCCAGTCACTCTCTCTTCTCCCCATCTCCTCATCTCCTCCCCAGCAAGGGCAGGAGGTCCCAAGGTCCCAAGATGGCTTAGTTCAGTATTCACTACAGGCAGATCCGCTTTCCTTATCCCAACATCAAGACTGGGTCAGGTGTTTCAGATCCCAAACTGTTCAGTGATTGTGGTTTGTAGCTTGGACATGCTTTGCTTTTTGCTTAAAGTTCACTAATGAGTGAGTACAATCCCTGCTTCTCTTTCTGGGATTGTGAGACCTCGCTCAGAAGGATATTCTCCAAATCCATCCATTTGCCTGCATATTTTAGGATATCAGTTTTTCTTACTTCTGAGTAGTACTCCATTGTATAGATGTACCACAGTTTGTTAATCCATTCCTCAATTGAGGGGCATGTTGTAAATCTTAGTCCCGCCTACTAGTTTAATTAAAAGCTATTGGCCAGAAGGCAGACAGGAAGTATGGGCAGGGCTACGAGGCTAAGATAACTCTGAGTACACAAAGAACAGAGACAGAGCCAGGCAGAGCCACCAGACTAACGCCACCGAGATGCAATAGTGACAGGACAATGAAAGAGCAGTAGACACAGTGGAAAGAAGCTAAAATGCTGCTCTTAGAAAAGGTACCGAGCCACATAGCTGAACAAGATGGGTTGAGCTCAGATGAAGGAGCTAGCAAGTTATAGGCCTGGGCCCTAGGTCAATCAGCAGAAAATTAACATAAGACTCTGTGTGACTGCAAGCCTTTCTGCTGGACTACCAGAGTGCTGCTGGTCAAACCTCAGGTCTAGACCCAAAAGTCCAGGACAGTAACCTCTTACAACATGCGTTCTCTTATCTGTGGTTTCTATCTTCAAATCTTAAAATGTCAATATATAATCTGAACTGAATGCAAAGAACAGAAGCAGGGATGGTAAAACAGGATATCAGATAGGAATTTAAGGATAAAGTGATATGGATGGAGAAGAAATTTAAATACGAACAGGAGCTTTCATTGGGGGAACTTAAGAAAGGTCAATACAGCAGTAGCAGGGTGGGGGGGGTGGATAAATAATAGTAACTGTTCAAAATCCTTCAGGAACTGCATCATTTTACCTTTACATAAACTAACAAATAAACCATATATAATATATAATTAGATGTTATTTTATAATAATTAAGTTATTATAAAAGTTTCCAAAGAGCACAAAATGTGTGTATGTTTGTGTGTGTGTGTTGGTATGTATATAAATAATAAAGTAAAAAGGTCTATGAATTCAAGAGGGAGCCAGCGTATATGTGGGAAAGGCTGGGGGGAGGAAAAAGGGAACTTAAATTTTCATTGAATGAAAATAAACTACAAACCTCAAAAGTACATCTGAAATTTTCTTTTCCAATATGTATGTACATATATTCTATATATTTAGCATATAGGAGAGAAAGAGATTATATCCTAATGGTATTTATAATATATATATATATGTATATGCAATTACTGGGGTAACAAGTTTCTATATTGCCATCTTCAGAGACCATTCTGTTGCTTTCTCCCCAGCCTCCCGCTGCCTGTGTCCTTTCCCAATTGTCTCCACAGTAGGCTATAGAGTGATTTGGACACAATCTGATTATTTGAAGATAATAAAAGTATTTTCCAAGCAGAAACATTGCAAGATTTATGGATGCCCTTTCTTTTGTTAGTTACTTCTCTGTGAGTAAAACCATGTTCGTGGATTTGAAAGAAGACACAGGACTTGGGTATTCTCAAACCTCCGGTCTGAGAACAAAAAGGGAAGGGGCAATCTGAAGTCAAAGAACAAGGGAAGAAGCTTTGTCTTCAGTCACACCCTTCTGAGTTCTGTCCACATCTGATGTCAGCATCAGGGTTCTGTGAAGAAGCATAACATAAATTGAGAACATAGCTTTGTCCTTTCCTCATCAGTACATTTTTGTTGTTACAGTTTTTACATTATTGTGCATGCCTATTACTTTTCAAGGTTTAGTTGACCCTTATAAGACAGTAACTTATTCTTACTGTTTGGATATAATTCCAACTAGTTCATATTAAAGACACCTTTAAACGTCAGCGCTGTTCCCACTGTTACTTCCTATGCTGCCAGTATTTTTGTCAATACAAATCTTTCCCTTAAACAAGTATCCACTAACACAATATTATGTTTACATCTTATATTAACTTGAATTCAAACAGATTTAAAATAAGTGCTACTGAAATCTTTAATGTACACTTTTGGTAACATAATTATGCATAAGTATAGTATAAACAGAAAGTAGCTGGAAAAAAAGAGAGCAAAATTTAAAATAATTAATTAAAAAATTTACCATAGTGTGTGTGTGTGTGTGTGTGTGTGTGTGTATGTGTGTAAAGTTGTGAGAAATTCACATAAAACTTTCCAAAACAGACACACACACACATATATACACACAGTGGAAGGCACATATATATTGCATATTTTATTTTTATTCTCTTAATCTCAATTTTAATTTATGATAAACTTTTTTAATTTTTATTTTTATAGAATAAAGTCTCATTTTTTTATCCATGTATCCCCTTGTTCAAACTTCCTTCCCCCTCCTGGCCCCCCTAGTCACTCTCTCTTCTCCCCATCCCCCCATCTCCTCCCCAGAAAGGGCAAGAGGTCCCAAGGTGGATTAGTTCAGCATCCACTCCAGGCAAGATCAATTTCACAACCAAAACTATATTGCATTTCTATGAACTTTGCTAAACACACATTTTTATTGTATCAAAAAAACCCTTTTATGTTAAGTACTAGGAATTGAGACTGGAGAAAAGATTCTGTTGGTACATGCCTAGCTTGAAAGCATGAGTACTTAATTTTGGGTGCGCAGAACTCACATAAAACTAACAAATAAATAAAACACCAAAATAACTAAACATACAAGCATGCAAACCAAACACAGGTATGGTAGTACATGTCTCTAATTTGAGGGAGGGGAAGGTAGAGACAGGAGAATCTCTGGAGCTTGATGGCTAGGCAGCCTAGTAAAGTTAATGAACCTGGAGAAACTGTCTCAGCAAAGGAAGGCTCAGAATGATTGAGGAAGACACACAATATCAGCCTCTGGCCTGTATACACTTGAATATGTGATATGTGGACCCATGAAAGTTACACACACACACACACATACACACACACACACACACACACACACACACACACATACACACATGTTTTATTAACATGTTGTAACTGTCTAACTGATGAAAAGCAGATGAGCTGAATAGATGATTTGTACAGCTTCATACCTCATGTTCTTTCTTTCATGTGTTGCAATTTAGGAAGGGACTATTACTCATTTTTCTTTATTTTGTATTTATCAAGAAAAACAGTAAAATGAATTTAAAATGCTGATAAATTAACAATAACTATAAAGAAGATAAAAATCATAAGCATGACGCATCAAGGGTGATAATGCAAATAAGATTGCTACGCATATATTTACTTTGTGTTCAGCTTTCCCTCTGAATTTTTTTTTCCACCCCTGTATATCCTTATTCAAGGTCCCTTCCCCCTCCCACCACATCTGGTCTTTTTTCTTCTCTGCAACTCCCCATCCCCTCCCTGGGCAGGGAGCAGACAGTCCTATGGTCCCACTGACCCAATAATGCTTGGATCAGTCTCCACCTGGCCAAATCCAGTTTTGTCCCCCCTCCCTCAAGAGTGAGTCTGGTGTTCCTATAGTTGGAGTGGGGTTCGAAGGGTCAGTCCAAGGTGTTTCTGATCCCAAGCTGTTCAGTGGTTGTGGTTTGCTGCTTGGGCATGTTTGGCTTTTTTTCTTGTTTCTTTAGAGACCACTAGTGAGTGAGTACATCCCCTGCTTATCTCTCTGAGTTTGTGATACCTAGCTCAGGAGGATATTCTCCAAATCCATCCATTTGCCTATGAATTTTAGGATATCATTTTTTCTTACTGCTGAGTAGTAGCTGAGTAGTATTCCATTGTGTAGATGTACCACAGTTTGTTAATCCATTCTTCAGTTGAGGGACATCTAGATTGTTCCCAGGTTCTTGCTATTACAAATAATGCTGCTATGAACATAGTTGAGCTAATACCTTTGGAGTGTGAATGTGCCTCTTTAGGGTATACACCCAGAAGTGGTATTGCTGGGGCCTTGGGGAGATTGATTCTCAATTTTCTGAGAAACCGCCATACTGCATTCCAAACTGGCTGAACAAGATTACACTAGCACCAACAATGGAGGAGTGTTCCCCTTGATCTGCATCCTTTCCAACATAGGCTGTCATCTGTGCCTTTTATCTTAGCCAATCTATCAGGAATTAGGTGGTATCTCAAAGTTGTTTTGATTTGCATTTCTCTGATGGCTAAAGATGATGAGCACTTTTCAGGTGCCTTTCAGCCATTCGTAGTTCCTCTGCTGAGAATTCCCTTTTTAGATCTGTACCCCATTTTTTGATTGGGTTATTCAAGGTTTTGGGCTCTAGATTCTTGAGCTCTTTATATATCTTAGAGATCAGTCCTCTATCACTTGTAGGGTTGGTGAAAATCTTTTCCCATTCTTTAGGCTGTCGTTTTTGTCCTATTGACAGTGTCCTTGGCTTTACAGAAGCTTCCTAGCTTCAGGAGATCCCACTTATTGATTGTTGGTCTTAGTGTCTGTGCCTCTGGTGTTATATTTAGGAAGTGGTCGCCTGTGCCAATTCGTAGAAGTATATTTCCCACTTTCTTTTCTATCAAATTCAAAGTGGCTGGGTAAGTTGAGGTCTTTGATCCACTTGGATTTGAGTTTTGTACAGGGTGACAGGCTCAGATCTATTTGCATTTTTCTACACACCTCCATCCAGCTATGCCAACACCATTTGTTAAATATACTATCTTTTTTCCATTGAATGGTTTGGGCCTCTTTGTCAAAGATCAGGTGTTCATAGGTTTTTGGGTTAATGTCTGGATCCTCAATTCTATTCTTTGATCCACAAGTCTGTTTTTATGCCAGTACCAGGCTGTTTTTATTACTGTAGCTCTATAATATAGCTTGAAGCTAGGGATGGTGATAACTCCTGAGGTTCTTTTGTTGAGTAAAATTGTTTTGACAATCTTGGCTTTTCTGTTATTCCAAATGCAATTGAGTATTGTTCTTTCAAGGTCCAAAAAATATTGTGTTGGGATTTTGATATGCAGTGCATTGAATCTGTAGATTGCCTTTGGTAAAATTGCCATTTTTACTATGTTGATCCTACCAATCCAGGAACGTGGGAGAGCTTTCCATTTTCTGATATCCTCTTCAATTTCTTTCTTCAGTGATTTAAAATTTTTGTCAAATAGGTCTGTTACTTCTTTGGCTATAGTTACTCTAAGGTATTTAATACTATTTGCAGCTGTTATGAAGGGCAATGTTTCCCTTATTTCTTTCTCAGCTCTTCTAACTTTAGTGTATAGAATGGCTACTGATTTCTTTGAGTTCATCTTGTATCCTGCTACATTGCTGAAGGTGTTTATCAGCTGTAGCAGTTCCTTGGAAGAATTTTGTGGGTCACTTATGTATATAATCATATCATCTGCAAATAGCGATAGCTTCACTTCACAACCAAGTAGGCTTCATCCCAGAAATGCAGGGCTGGTTTAACATATGAAAAACTGTAAATGTTATCCATCATATAAACAAACTAAAGGAACAAAACCACATGATCATATCCTTAGATGCAGAAAAAGTCTTTGACAAAATCCAACACTCCTTTATGATTAAAACCCTGGAGAGATCAGGAATACAGGGAGAATACCTAAATATAATAAAGGAGATTTACAAGAAGCCGACATCCAGTATCAAACTTAATGGAGAAAAACTCAAAGCAATCCCACTAAAATCAGGAACTAGACAAGGATGTCCTCTCTCCCCTTATCTATTCAATATAGTTCTCTAAGTTTTAGCTAAAGCTAAGGGAACGAAAACAGATTAAGGGGATACAAATTGGAAAAGAAGAAGTGAACCTATATCTATTTGCAGATGATATGATTGTATACATAAATGACTCACTCATTTTTCTTAAAAAGTATAAACTACGCATAGAAAAGAAAAGAGAGAGAGTGCTAGGTTCAGAAAGTGCATAGACAAATCTCCAGTCTGGAAAATTTAAGGATGACATGCATAGTGTTGGGTATTTTTCTCTTCCTAGATATAAACATTTGAAGGGAAATAGTGTAATATATCTTGAGAAACTAATTTGTGTTCACATCATAAATTTTCAGAGATGATTTCTGTACTTTCTTCCAGAGGTAACTGGAAGCTCTTGTAAGAGTCTGATTACATAAAAAGAATTATGTGAAAATGAACTTAATAGAGCAGAGGGAATGGGAGTCTTTGGATTCTGAAGACTGGTAAGAAAATGCAACACTAAAGTAAGCATATTGCAGTGATACAGGTAAATGAGGACAAATTTTTAAGAAAAGGACATTCCTGAACAGAGAAAAAGACACAGAACTATACTTGAATCAGATGCCAAAGAAAATGAAAACTGAGAATCAGAAAACTGATAAAAAAAAATGTTGAATTCTAGATTAATACAAATAAAGAAGAGAAAAGTATATTTAAAAGATTAAAAAGCTTTAAGAAATCTGTGAGAAAAATGTCTTGGAAAACTGAGTGATTATAATTAGAATGAAAAGTTATAATGTAACATTCAAAATACTGTAACTGGACTCCTTCCCAGAGATAAAAATGGATAAATTAAAATATATTCCGTTACAAAGATATTATTTCATGAAATAATAGTTCATGCTTAAAAGTAAGCCAAAATAAAAATATTGATAGAAAATGACAAAAATAAAATTAGGTCAGATATATTAAGGCATAAAATATATTTAAATACACATAGAAATACAAAAATGCACACAAACACACACATATATAGATGTATAAAATATATAAGTAAAAATATTACCATGGAGGATTAACCTCAGCAAAAAAAATAGAAGTTTCAGGTTAAATGCAGCTATGAATCATTATAGACTTGTATCATGCCTCTGACAATATGATTGTACCCTCAACCCCAGAGAGGCAACAAAGCTACATCAATGATTTATATACATTTTGAGGAATCACTTGGACTCCCTGACCAATCATTCAAAAGGAAGTTTCTTCTGGCTGGTTGTGGAATTTTTGTTAGTCTATAATTCTTGTAAGTATCATTGTCTCTTTGAATAGTTTAATTTCCATTAACACACATGTGCACACACATATTTTATATATATACATATATATGCACACATATATATTGTATATAATTTTAGATAAATATAAAATAACATGACTCTTTGAGGTTTTATTAAACAACTTTGCTGCTACAAAAAGTAGGCAATTAAACAATCCCACTTAGATACAAAACCCATGTACCACAATGACCAGCATAGCAAGATATTTTAAAAGGTACAATAAATGGCACTCACCTGTGGTGAACCAACAGTTATTTAAATGGATTTAAGTCTCCCTCAATAATTGGAAAATTATACCAGTTACTGAAAACTTAGATATCTACCTTGGGCTAATGAGGGCATGAACATAGAAAAGAAACTACTCACAAAGACTGTGATGGCTCACATAGGCCTTGCTGAAGATAGATGAGGTCCCTGCACTGAAGGAGATACAATTCAACCCTTACCAAGAATCCTTTTGCAATTGATATCTGCTTACAAAGAGAAAATCAGTTTTCTCCAATAGAGTGTTGCTGGGTATATCAACCACACTGCTGGGCAAACTCCATACCCAGGAGTACTTACTTAGCCAACACAAAATGAAATCTATGATTTATTTTCTATGTAGAGGTTTATTGTTTCATTTTGTTTTGTTTTGGCATTTTCTGTTTTAGTGGGCTTTTAAAAATTTATTTGTTTCAATTTTTATTTTTTTACTTTACCTTTTGTTTTTTGTTTTGATGGGGAAGAACATGAAATTATGGGAGAGGGAAAGTCTGGAGTCCCTAGGAGGAGTTGGGGGAAGGTAAACTGATGATCAAACTGTATGAAAAAAAAATAAATTCACATAGAGAAACGAAATCCTTACTGTCATTTTGCTCAACCAGCATAATTCCTAACTGCACTCTAGTTTTTATCCTTATACCACAAAGAAGTGTAGCTACTACCTCTCATCAAAAAAGTCTTATCTTAAACCAAATGAAAGTCATCACAAAAACAAACAAACCAAAACACACAACACACAGATCAACAGATCGTGGGGAACATCACCATAGCTGATAAACTCATAATTCCTGAAATTATGGGTCAGAGAACATTAAGAAAGAGGGTGTGGAAAGACTGACAATGTCAGAATACTAAAATTTCTGTAGTAAAACAAATAATTATATAAATAAAACCAGAAAAATAACAGTATAAATGGATGTTAATGTGGAAAGGGGAAATATATGGGGTCACACACCTAGACAAAAACCTATAGGAAAACAATAACTACTGAGAGAATAATTAGCCTTTCTCAGTGACAATTACCCCTAATGGTTGTCCAGGGAAGACAAATCAGCTTTGAAATCATAATCACACAACCAAAACAAACTGAGAAGTTTGTATTTATACATATTTATGTATACATATACACACATATTAGCATGTAACAATAATAATTTTTGAATGGTCATTAGCTTGAGAGTTGGGAAATCAGGAGAGAAAATGGAGAGAGTAACTGAGAGGGGCTGAAAGGAGGGTGGAAAGTTATGTAATTGTGTTTTATTTCAATGATGTGCTGGGGTAATAGTGGTGCAGAACTTGTGGGAGTGGTCCAGCAATGACTGCATCAACTTGAGACCCATTCCACAGATGGAGTCCCCATCAGACATTGCTTGGTTGGCTGGTAACCAGAAACTGGATAGCTCAGAGACCTAAGATACAACCAAAGAGGACTGCCACCCAAAAAATAATAATGAAATAGTTCCTAATAATATTTTGCTATTCCCAGTTGTCATCAAAAAGACCTTATCTAGAAACTGATAAGAGCAGTTAGTTGCAGAGATTCACAGCCCAACACTAGATAGAGCTTGTGAACCCCACAGAGGAAGAGGAAGAAGTAGATTGTAGGAAAGAGAGGAGTGAGGACACCACAGAGCAAGGACCGCAGAATCAGTTAACCTGGGCTTATAGGAGTTCACAGAAACTCACAGTCAGGAGTCTGCATGGATCTGAGCTAGGTCTTCTGCATGT
The DNA here is from genome assembly GCA_004025045.1 of Sigmodon hispidus. Taxonomy (NCBI): domain Eukaryota; kingdom Metazoa; phylum Chordata; class Mammalia; order Rodentia; family Cricetidae; genus Sigmodon; species Sigmodon hispidus. The sequence continues at coordinate 25,514 of PVIH01004580.1, forward strand.
ATGTTATGGTTGTGTAGCTTGCTGTCTCTGTGGGACTCCTAACAGTAGAGGTGGGGGTTGTCTTCGACTCTTCCTGTTCTTGAAACACTTTCCCTCCTACTGAGTTGCCTTATCTAGTTTGAAAAGAGGGTATTGCTTAGTTTTATTGCAACTTGTTATAACATGTTTGGTTGATATCCCTGGGAGGCCTGTTTTTATGAAGGGAATCTGAGGAATGGATCTCGGGAACAGGGAAGGCTGGGGAGAGGGACTGGGAAGAGTAGAAGGAGGGGAAACTGATCAGGATGGAATATATGAAGGCAGAATAAACAAATAATGTCTGGCATTTTTCACAAACTGTCTTCCATATTTTACCTGATATTTATAATGTAAATTTTAGTCATTAAGTTGAATAATAATTTTCTTGATAGCAAAAGATATTACCTGTTTTGTATCTTTTTTTATTTACTTAGCTTTATAGTCTCATTTTTATTCATGTATCCCCTTTTTCCAACCACCTTCCCCTTCCCGACCCCTCTTTGTCAGCCTTTAGCCTCCCTTCTCCACATCCTCCATCCCCTCCCCAGAAAGGACAAGAGATCCCCAGTGGATTAGTTCAGCATCCACTCCAGGCAAGTCCTATTTCCTCATCCAAATATCAAGATTCGGTTAGGTGTTCCTCTGGAGGGAATAAACTCCAAGGTGCCAGTCCATGCACAGAAACACAGTCTGAACCCTCCCCTCGAGGATCCACAGACTGCCCATGTCAGTGGGCAGCTGCCTATCCTTGGAGGGCCTAGTTTGTTTTCCTGATGGTTCCCTGGTGGCTGTTCTTGACTCAGGAGCTCCCCAGAGCTCCAGCCAGTCATCACTGTGAGAATTTTCCTCGTAGTCCCTTCTTATCTCCTTGCTCCTATAGAGTTTCCTCCCCCGCTATCAGCTGGTCCAGGGACTCACCCCTTGAATGTATTTCAACTATCCAGAAAATGTCTTGTCTTCTGAGATTATTTAATAAATATTTTAGAACTAATGTGTAAAGAAATATACAAAAGAATGTGAGAATCTTTAATAAAAATAACCAGTTGCATTTTAACCATCAAGTGTTATCTATTTTTAATAACATTATCAGCACAAAATGACAAACACCTCTTCTTCATGGAATTATAATCATTACTGGAAACACTCATAATTTAAGTGAAATTAACACACTGAGCAACATAAAGAAATCTAAAGAGCTTTAAACCAACAGCATTTTTTTTCTCAACTAGGTCATTTGTATGAACAGGAGGCTGTAAGCAAAGCACAAACCCTGGGCTCAAGATTGCTTAATCTTTGTCCTGACTTTAATTAGCTGCATATAGTGAACATACCAGTCACATGATAGTTTTCATCGTAATGTAAACAATGTGACAGAGTAAGTTTATTATAGGTCAATAACAATAATCTCATTAGAAGACATGAAATTTAAATTCTCCAATTAATTTTAACCTACATAGGATATTACACATGTAAAGTAAAAGTAAAATTCAAACAAAAAATATATCTAAATTTGATTATCAAAGGCATGTTCTTCACCTAAAGAATGATTTACTTTTATTGACACATGTAGTTCATTTTTGTGTTTGTTGTTGGAACTTAATATTTATGTGTTAATGAGGAACTTAATATTTATGTGTTAATGAGCTCATGGAAGTGATGAATTTGATTGTTGGCTATTCACAGTATCTACTGCGTAGTATCAGGTTAATGAAGGTGTATGATAGTTTACCTGTTGTGACATAGGCATGCTTGGTAGACACTTGAGTTGTTTCTGTTGTTGATATTATACACATCAAAGCATTTATCATAAAGCCTTTTGATTTTTATATGGTGCCAAGCATCTCTTTGGGTTTATAGTTTACTACTGATTTATAAAATATAAAGTTCTCATGACTTTACTAGGCAATATCAATAAATTCTCTACAGTATATAAATCTACAAAGCTGCAAAGAAAGGGTAATCATTTCTTTGAGGCACATCTATCTACCTTGAAAACTCGGCATCCAAAATGAATAAATGTTACCCAAATGTAAATGTCATTTTAATTACCATTTCCTATTATATACCAAGTTTGAGAACTTTCCTTAGTGATGACATCCTTGTTCTATTCAGTTTACTATCTCCTTTTTATATTTGTCCTTTGATGTGTATAACACATTAACTAACAAATATCGGTATTTGGCTTTTTAAGAATTTGTCTATAATTGTTTTATACACAAATGTTTGATATTTACTTTGTTAGATTAAATTGTCTGTACTAAACCAATTTAATTATGAATATAAATGTTTTCTTAAGTTATATCTTTATTTGGGGGGATAATATAAATGTAACTGAAATTACTGAGTATTTTGGTTCAAATTTTCTTTTTTTTAAAAAAAAAAAAACATAAGATTTATTCTAAAGATGTATTTTACAAGAAGAAAATTTGCTAATGCAGTTAAGAAATGTATCCAGATGCTCTAGAAAGCAATGCAATATACTCTCAGATACCCAGTTACCTTATTATTAATAATACTACATGTCAAGATAGTATTAAGATTATTTTATGTCATTACACCATTTAATACTCTAAACAATCTGAGACTTAGGTATTTTCTCCTTAATAGATTAGGAAAATAAAATTTAAAGAAATTTGGTATTTTGCCCAGTTTTCCTCAGAATGTAAAGCAAATTGGACCAGAACTGAGGTCATTGTAATTTTTTGTTCTAATGCATCAATAATATACAATGATATGCCATGATCATTGACAGGGATTGATAGCTTTGTTACAGCAAATACAAATAAGAAACAATTTCATTGTTCATAATTACTTCATTAAGAACACTTACTATAAAATATGAATGAGTTTTACTTATTTGTCAATATTCTAATTAATAATTATACTTTTATGATTAAATATAGCATACTTATGGCACACTATGAGATTTTTAACTTCCTTTGTTTGTCAGCTAACCCATCAGTGGAGAGTTTGCATTTGTATTTCTGGCTGATATTCGTCTATATGACTTTCATTGCTATACTTTGGGTTTATTTTCACATTCTGGCCAGGCAGTCTAAGGGATCTAGGTGGAGCTTACTTACTTTTCTCTTTCCTGTTCATAATTTGTATAGTACCATTAAATTTAACCTCTAAAGTTTTTAAACCCAGGGGAAAATCTGTTTTCCTTTGTGGAAGATTTTTAAGCTGTTTTTTCAACCAATTAAACAATGTTCTTCTATATATTTCACATATTTTTATTTAGCTAATTTTGATGATGGACTTGGAGTGATATGCACTTTGCATGATCTTGTCATCATGTTTGGCTCTGCAACATATCTATTATATACTTTTCACATTCTTCAGAAAATATATTTGTACCTTTACTTACTATGGCATCCCAAATCCAGTAATCTCTTCCCATCCTCTCCTTCCCATCCCTCCCTTTCCAACCTGATCTACTTGTCTTCATCCCAACTTTCCCTCAATCCACCCACAAAATCTATTCTAGTTCCTCTTTCACAGCGATCCATGTGTTCCACCTTGAGCTTTTCTTATTACTTAGTCTCTCTGAGTCTCTGTGTTATAGTATCACTATCATTGACTTAACAGCTAATATTCACTTATAAGTGAGTATGTATTATATCATGGTTATCTTTCTAGGTCTCGGTTGACTCTCACAGACTCACACAGGATGTTTTTTTTTTTTTTCCAGTTCTACTCACTTGCCTGAAAATTTCATGATGCCATTTTAAAATCTGAGTAATAATCCATTGTATAATATTCTTTATTTATTCGTTGGTTTAGGGACATACACATTTTTTCCAGTTTCTGGCTATTATAAACAAAGCTATGATGAACATAGTTGATCAAGTGTCTTTGTGGTAGGTTGAATCATCTCTTGAGTATATTTCCAAGAGTAGTACAGCTGTTTTTTGAGATAGATCATTTCTCAATTTTCTGAGGACCTACTACATTGATTTCTATAGTGGCTGTTCAAGTTTTCATTCCCACAAGCAATGGAATGATCCTCTTGCTCCAAGTTCTTACCAGCATTACCTGTCACTTGTGTTTTCAAACTTACTAACTCTGACAGGTATAAAATGGAATGTGAGAGTAGTTTTGATTTGCATTTCTCCAATGGCTAAGCATACTGTACAATTCTTTGACTGTTTCTCAGGCAGTCTCTTCAGATTCCTCTAATGAGAATTCTGTTTGGCTCCATACCCCATGGTTTGTTGATGTCTAGTTTATTAAATTCCTTATATATTTTTTATAATAGGTTTCTGTCAGATGTGCGGTTAGTGATCCTTTCCCATAATGTAGGATACTGTCTTTTCCTATTGATGGATGATGTTCTTTGCCTTACAAAAGCTATCAGTTTCATGAGGTTTATTTATTGATTGTTGGTCTTAGACTTCACTATCAGTGTTCTGTTCTGGAAGTTATGCCCTGTGCTGTTGTGCTCAAGAATAATCTTTACTATTTCTTCTATTGGTGTATCTAATTCTATGATGAGGTCTTTGATCCGCTTCAATTTGAGTTTTTTGCAGGATGACAAATATGGATTTATTTTCATTTTCTTAATGCAGACATATACTTTGAAAAATCACCATTTGTTCATGATGCTTTCTTTTTTCCATTGTCTATTTCTGTCTTCTGTTTTTGGAAATTAGGCATCCATTTGTATCAGATTTATGTCTAAATTTTTTGATTCAGTCGCATGTATCCGGTTTTATGCCAATATCTTGTGGGTTTTCTGGTCATTGTTGTTTGGAATTTTTCACTTTTAAATTTATTTTTGTTTTCACTCTATATAGACTAAAGTTTCTCTCTTCTCCACTCCTCCATTCTGGCTCCATTCTCACTCAGATTCATTCCTCCTCCCTTGCCCTTCAGAAAAGAACAAGCTTCCCAGGTCCCAGGGGTACGAACTGAACATGGCTTAACAGTAGTTTTTACTACTACCGCTCTGTAGTAGAGCTTGAAAGCAGAGATGGTGATATTAGCAGAAATTTTTTAGGCTTGTTTGAACTATCCTGGGTATTTTGGTTTTTCATATAAAGTTGAGCATTTTCTCTTCGAGATTTGTTAAAAAAAAAAAATGTTTGAGTTTTGGTGGTTATTGTGTTAAACCTGTAGACTGCTTTTGACAGGATGGCCACTATTGCTCTGTTAGCTCTCCCAATCAATGAGCATGTGAGAACTTTCCATCTTCTGATCTCTTCTTCAGTTCCTTTCTTCAAAGACTTGGCACTTTTACTCTACAAAACTTTTATTTGCTTGGTTAGGGTTAGTCACAAGATATTTTATATTATTTGAGGTCATTATTCAAGTATTTCCCTCATTTTCTTTAAATGATTCCTTACTCTGTATCTCACATGTGTGCTTTTGATTAACTAGTCCAAGGCAGAAATAATTTTGATTACAATTTTAAATTCAGTAAAAAAAAAAAATTCCTATTAGTTTTCCTATTCCTGCATAGTTTTAAAAATATGCAGACCCTTTTTGACTCATTTCTTAATCATCCTAATTCTAATATTTTCATTATAGATCAACTGGAAGATTGGTCTTAAACTTGGGCGAGATTAATTCATCTTGTCATGTCATATTTATGTAGCTCAAAGTATTTCCTAAATTTATTTTGATATTTATATAAACCTAATAGCTTATTTATAAGTGTGTTTTCTAGTCTCCAAATATCTGAATATTTTAAAATAATTTTTGTTAGAAATATTTAACTTAACTGCAATCTTAAAAAAGCATATTCTCCAAATGTCTCAGATCCTTAAGATATGATTTATGAGGGGGCTGGAGAGATGGTTCAGAGGCTAAGAGCACTGACTGCTCTTCCAGAGGTCCTGAGTTCAATTCCCAGCAACCACATGGTGGCTCACAACCATCTATGATGACATCTGGTACCTTCTTCTGTATACTGTATACATAATAAATAAATCTTAAAAAAAAAGATATGATTTATGAAATAGATATTCTCTGTCTCTTTGACGGTGTTACTCAAGTGTGTATTGCACCATCATGATTTTCTGAAATTTTTATCAATTGCCAGTGGTGAGGATTTTGAGTTATCAGATTATAATTGTTGTGTCTCCAACTTTCTTTAAATTGCATAATATTAACCTTACATCCTTTAACATTTATAAATTGCTTACACCTTCATGGTAATTGTGCCCTTAACAAAAAGACTGTTGTAGAAGTTATCTATGGCTCCAATAAAAATTATTCCACAGCTTAAAAATGCAGAACTATATCACACACGAATGAGTCAAAACATTGGGAATCACTTTGGTTTCTCTCTCTTAAGGCCTTCATTAGTTTACATTAATATTTTAACACTCCAGTGATCATGACGACATAGGAAGACTTGACTGGCCACAGAACCATTTCCAATCTAATCCATATGATGTCTCACATTTGTTGAAGATTTTTTCCTTCAACAAATCAGTTTGCCATCAGCAATGACTCAGGAAACTTTCCTCCTGAGTGATGAGCAAGACAAACAAAAACAGCTTTTTAAATACTCTAATCACAAGACATATTATGCTAACCTGACTTGGTAAGTTTTAAGTTTTATGGCATAACTCATCCCATCCTCAGGGGAAGTAATTACAAAAACTGTGAAAATAAAGTGGTAAAAATGAATAGAAGACACAGTAGAAATTGCAGACACAATTGATCTTTGACTTGAACCTAGCATTGATGATGCCATTAGGGAAAAATATAGCCAGTATACATCTGCTCATTATAGAATGCCTCTTTCCTCATTAAAACTTAAATTTATTTCAATTTTTGACTTTTTTGTTTCTCTCTCTTAATATATGTAAATATATGTATATTTACATATATTTGATATTTATGAACTACTGCTTGTAATATGTCTACAGTTTCTAGTTTGAAAGTAAAATGATAGTATAACATGGCATGCTGTTTTTAAGCTGGCCATGAAACAAAAATTTTAACTAGTATAAATTTATTTCCAGAAGTTCAGCTTAATCCTTTTCAAAATTCTTTGTATATATTTATAACTTCTTTAACTCAATAATATTTTCAGTTTATTATGTGTCTTTATTATTTTTTTCAGGAAGTGGTGTAGTTTGAAATGTAGGGATGTAACTTAGTCCCAGGCTCAGATAAAGTACAGGTTCTAAAACAATGCTACTTTCCAGCTTTCATTTCCATACATTATCAAAAAAATATATTTGTAACATCTACCAATGATATCTTCTAAAAGTGTTAAGTAAAATATATATGCATATATCCATGTGTATACAGTGTTTCACTCTTCCAAACAAGAGCAAATTCTTAACAAATAAGTATGAACTGAAGACAGGAATCTGCAAGTAAATGTATATAATTTTCTTAAAATAGTAGCTACAATTTATTTTAATGAATTAATCAATTCCATTCATTTTAAGAAATAATAACATTAATAAAATGATGTGTGAAATATAGGTGAAGAGGGTGACTTTTTTTGTACAACCATAAGCACATGTGCTCAGGAATATAGAATTCAGAATGTCACTAGAAGTCCAATGCACTATCCTTGCCCCACAGAATGATGGTGTTGGAGAGATGGCTCAGAGGTTAAGGGCACTGACTGTTCTTCCAGAGGTCCTGAGTTCAATTTCCAGCAACCACATGGTGGCTCAGAATGTCCTCCCTACATCATTTATTTTTAAGATTCTCATCATCCATGGATTTGTCATGTAGCATTGACATTATACCTTCATTATGCCTATTGCACTGTAGGTTACAACTACACTCTTGTGCCTACTATCCTGTTACCAATTCTAATATTTTCATATATTCCAGGGCATTCTGTGAGTCAGGACCTTTGTTTGCTACTTCTTCATCTTGTTTTCCCTTCTTTCTTATTTCTCATGAACAGTTCATACTGTGTGTCTAAGATTCCTGAATATTCATGGCAACCTCTCTCTACTATGCCTTTCACAGTTAAAACACCAAATAGATGAGCATCCATTTCTCGAGTCTCTTGTGTAAGTGTAACACGAGGTTTCTGACCCCATCTGAGCCAGAGGTCTAGAAGCACTCACAGCCATTCCCCGCCTCCCACCCCAAACTCAGATGCTTAAATTAATTTCATCCTGTTCGACCTATGTCTCAGGCATATTGTTAGCTAGCTGTTTTATCTTAATTCAACCCATTTCATTAATCTGTTCTGTCACATGGCCATGGCCAATGGCTCACCTGTATTCCTACATGCTTCTTTCTTGGTGCCTGAATTGAGTCTCTCTCTCCTAACTCTGTCCTACTCCTTCTACCTAGGCTCTGCCTCCTTCTACAATACCTGACAAGGGCCAAAATAGTTCCTTTATTTAAAGGATAGTATTCGCAGCATATAGAAAGACATTACCAAAGATTCAAGAAATTAGTTCAGAAGTTATCAACCTGGAAAAGAAAGAGTAGCAAACTAGGAAGTACTGACTTCACCATGGCATGAGAAAGGCCTTCTGACACAGTCTCTGTACTGCAGCAGTGTGGGATCTTTCTCTCCAAGAGGTACAGCGGTAATAAGGAAAAACAAGTTTTCATGAGGTCTGCTTTAGGACGCTATGGGCAGCAGCCTAGTCCAACTGTTTAGTATTAGGGTTTTGCTTTTTTTTTTTTTTTTTTTTGTCAACAGACTGGAATTCTTGGATTAGCAATTTCCATGATTAAATGACATCTAATTACCTATGAAAAGTCACAGTCTTTCTACTCAATCTAAGAAATATCTTTTGCATAAGAAGTTCTATCAGCACTTGTTAATATGTTTTAAAATATAGTTCCAGTAATAGCTCAAATCATTCTATAGTTTAACAAATTATTTGAATATCTTTTATGTAGGCTTTCTATAGAAAGCAACGGTACTGAAACATTTCTCTTATTCTATTCTTGTGCTTACCAGATTATAGTGAATGATGTCTAACACAGTATTTCTCCCATTGGATGCTATATTACTTAAAAATGCTGTACATTTTATAATCAGGGATATACTATAAAGTATATAGCTATAAAGTATAAATTTAGCTAATCAAATCTAACCCTGGTACAAGATCTTTGTCTACTGACATCATTTTCTTTTTTTTTTTTTTATCTTATATAAGCTTTAATAGCTACAATTTGATAGACCAGGGCCTTTAACCTACATGATCTCAGGACATACCATAGCAACTTAGATAGCCTTACCATAAACAAAAGGAGACCCAAAGAGTTCAATAAGCTGCTTCAGGTCACTCAGCCAGTAAGTATAAGGGCAGAGATTGGAACCCAAACCAAGTTCTTAGCCACATCACCATGTTTAATTTAAACTATTTACATTCAGTGACTCAAGTCCTCTTGTAGTCCCTAGGTTCCTTTCCAGAGCTGCACGTGACACTTCTGCATCCTTTGCAGTCTGAGCTAATATCAAAGGCCTACAGCTCCCATTTGGTCACTTAGGGACCCAGGGACCACAAACCAGATGACTTAATTCAAGTCTTTTTTTTTTTTTAATCTTGTAGCTTAAAAATTTTCCATGTTCTATATACCAAATATTTATCTATATTGTTATTTAACACATACATAACAAGTAACAAAGACATATAGTAACATGATAGTTGGTTCAACAATTGCTTTTATGTTGAATTTTTAATTTCTTTCTGCTTTTAAATCTTTCTTTCTTTTTCTTTTTTTTCTTTTATTATCATTATTATGAACAAAGAAGTCACGCTTTCTATCCCTGTATATCATTATTCAAGGTCCCTTCCCCTTCCCGCCACATCAGATCATTTTTTCTTCTGCACAATTCCCCATCCCCTCCTTAGGGAGGCAGCAGACAGTCCCATGGTCCCACTGAACCAATATTGCTTAGTTTAGTCTCCACTCCTGGCAAATCCAGTTTTGTCCACCATCCCTCAAGAGTAAGTCATGTGTTCCTTTAGGTGGAGTGGGATACCAAGGGTCAGTCCAGGGTGTTTCTGATCCCAAGGTGCTAAGTGGTTGTGGTTTGCAGCGTGGGCATGCTTGGCTTTTTTCTTGTTTGCTTGTTTAAAGACCACTAATGAGTGAGTACATCCCCTGCTTATCTTTCTGAGTTTGTGATACCTCTCTCAGGAGAATATTCTCCAAGTCCATTTGCCTGCAAATTTTAGGATATCATTTTTTTTCTTACTGCTGAGTAGTATTCCATTGTGTAGATGTACCACAGTTTGTTAATCCATTCTTCAATTGAGGGACATCTAGGTTGTTTCCAGGTTCTTGCTATTACAAATAATGCTGCTATGAACATAGCTGAGCTAATGCCTTTGGAGTATGACTGTGCATCATTAGGGTATACACCAAGAAGTGTTATTGCTGGGTCCTTGGGGAGATTGATTCTCAATTTTCTGAGAAACCGCCATATTGCATTCCAAAGTGGCTGAACAAGCTTACACTCCCACAAACAATGGAGGAGTGTTCCCCTTGCTCTGCATCCCCTCCAACATAGGCTGTCATCTGTGCCTTTTATCTTAGCCAATCTAACAAGTGTTAGGTGGTATCTCAAAGTTATTTTGATTTACATTTCTCTGATGGTTAAAGATGATGAGCACTTTTTCAGGTGCCATTCAGATATTCATATTTCCTCTGCTGAGAATTTCCATTTTAGATATGAACCCCATTTTTTGATTGGGTTATTCAAGATTTTGGGCTCTAGACTCTTGAGTTCTTTATATATCTTAAAGATCAGGCCTCTATTACTTGTAGGATTGATGAAAATCTTTTTCCATTCTGTAGGCTGTCGTTTTGTCCTATTGACAGTGTCCTTGGCTTTACAGAAGCTTCTTAGCTTCAGGAGATCCCACTTGTTGATTATTGGTCTTAGGGTCTGTGACAATGGTGTTATATTAAGGAAGTGGTAGCCTGTGCCAATTCATAGAAGTGTATTTCCCACTTTCTATTCTATCAAGTTCAAAGGGCTGGGTTTATGTTGAGGTCTTTGATCCACTTGGATTTGAGTTTTGTGCAGGGTGACAGGCTCAGATCTATTTGCATTTTTCTACACACGTCCATCCAGCTAAGACAACACCATTGGTTAAATGTACTATCTTTTTTCCATTGAATGTTTTGGGCCTCTTTGTTAAATATCAGGTGTTAATAGGTTTTTGGGTTAATGTCTGGATCCTCAATTCTATTCTTTGATCCACAAGTCTGTTTTTATGCCAGTACCTGGCTGTTTTTATTATTGTAGCTCTATAGTATAATTTGAAGTCAGGGATGGTGATACCTTCTGAGGTTCTTTTGTTGAGTAAAATTGTTTTGGCAATCCTGGCTTTCCTGTTATTCCAAATGAAATTGAGTATTGTTCTTTCAAGGTCCAAAAAATATTGTGTTGGGATTTTGATGGGCAGTGCATTGAATCTGTAGATTGCCTTTGGTAGAATTGCCATTTTTACGATGTTGATCCTACCAATCCAGGAACATGGGAGAGCTTTCCATCTTCTGATGTCCTCTTCAATTTCTTTCTTCAGTGATTTAAAATTTTTGTCAAATAGATCTGTTACTTCTTTGGTTATAGTTACTTCAAAAGTATTTAATACTATTTGCAGCTATTTTAAAGGGTAATGTTTCCCTTATTTCTTTTTCAGATCTTCTATCTTTAGTGTATAGAAGGGATACTGATTTCTTTGAGTTAATCTTGTATCCTGCTACATGGCTGAAGGTGTTTATCAGCCGTAGCAGTTCCTTTGAAGAATTCTGTGGGTCACTTATGTATACAATCATATAATCTGCAAAAAGAGATAGTTTTACTTCTTCTTTTCCAATTTGTATCCCCTTAATCTCTTTTCGTTCACTTATTGCTTTAGCTAAAACTTCGAGAACTATATTGAATAGATAAGGGGAGAGAGGACATCCTTGTCTAGTTCCTGATTTTAGTGGGATTGTGTTGAATTTTTCTCCATTAAGTTTGATACTGGATACGGGCTGTCAGCTTTTTGTAAATCACCTTTATTATATTTAGGTATTCTCCCTATATTCCTGATCTCTCCAGGGCTATAGTCATAAAGGAGTGTTGGATTTTGTCTAAGGCTTTTTCCGAATCTAAGGATATGATTATGTGGTTTTGTTCCTTTAGTTTGTTTATATGATGGAGAACATTTACAGTTTTTCGTACATTAAACCAGCCCTGCATTTCTGGGATGAAGCCTACTTGGTCATGGTGGATGACATTTTTTATACATTGTTGTATACAGTTTGCCAAAATTTTGTTGAGAATTTTTGCATCAATATTCATGAGGGAAATTGGTCTGTAATTCTCCTTCTTTGTTGTGTCTTTGAGTGGCTTGATTATTAGGGTAATTGTGGCCTCAAAAAAGGAATTTGACAATATTCCTTCAGTTTCTACTGTGTGAAATGTTTGAAGAGTTACGGTAGTAATTCTTCTTTGAATGTCTGGAAGAATTTGGCACTGCAACCATCTTGGCCAGGGCTTTTATTTTTGGGGAGGTTTTTAATGACAGCTTCAATTTCCTTAAGGGATATAGGCCTGTTTAGGTAATTAATCTGATCTTCATTTAATTTTGGTAGGTGGTACCTGTCCAGAAAGCTGTCCATTTTTTCTAGGATTTCAATTTTTGTGCAATGCAGAGTTTCAAAATATAATCTGACTATTCTCTGTATTTCCTGGGGGTCTGTTGTTATGTCCCATTTTTCATTTCTGATTTTGTGGATTTGAATATTATTTCTCTTTTTTTGATTAGTTTGGCTAAGGGCTTATCTATCTTGTTACCTTTCTCAAAGAACCAACTCTTAGATACATTGATTCTTTGTATTGTTCTTTTTGTTTCAATTGTATTGATTTCAGCTCTGATTATTTTCTGCCATCTACTCGTTCTAGGTGAGTTCAATTCTAATGGTTCTAAGGCTTTCAGCTGAGCTGTTAAGTCTCTAGTGTGGGATTTCTCTAGGTTTTTCATGTAGGCATCTATCACTATGAATATTCCTCTTAAGACTGTTTTCATTGTGTCCCACAAGTTTGGATACATTTTGGATTCATTTTCATTAAATTCTAGGACAACTTTGATTTCTTTCTTAATTTCTTCCTTGACCCAGAGATTGTTCAGCTGAGTGATGTTTAGTTTCCATGAGTTGGTAAGCCTTCTTTGAGTTTTGATGTTGTTGAACTCTAAATTTAGGCCCTTGTGTTCTGATATGTTACAAGGGATTATTTCAATTTTTTTGTATCTGTTGATATTTTCTTTATGACCAATTATGTGGTCAATTTTGGAGAAAGTTCCATGAGGAGCTGAGAAGTATGTATATTCCTTTGCATTGGGTGGAAGCTTCTGGAGATATCTACTAAATCCATTTGCATTTTAGACTCCTTATTTCTCTGTTGAGTCTCTGTCTGTTTGACCTATCCAGAGGTGAAAGTGGGTTGAAGTCTCCCACTATTAGGGTATAAGAATTGATGTGGGATTCAAGCTTTAGCAGTGTTTCTTTTACATAAGTAAGTGCCCTTGTATTAGGGGCATAAATATTCAGGATTGAAATCTCCTCTTGACAAATTTTTCCTGTGATGAATAAGTAGTGACCATCTTGGTCCTTTTAATTGCTTTTAGCTTAAAGTCTACTTTGTTAGATATTAGGATTGCAACCCCCATTTGTTTCTTAGGAACATTTGACTGGAAAATCTTTTCCCAGCCCTTTATTTTAAGCCTGTGTCTCTCCTTGAGGTTGAAGTGTGTTTCCTATAGGCAACAGAAGGATGGCTTCTGTTGTTGTATCCATCTTGTCAGTGTGTGATGTTTTATAGGAGATTTGAGTCCATTGATATTAAGGGAAATTAGTGAGCATTGACTGATATATCCTGTCATTTTTGGTGGCAACTTGTTTGTATTTCCTTTCTCTGGAGTATTCTTCTGTGGAATTAGTGATTGTTTGTGGTTTCCTGGGTGTCACTGGGGTTCTTTGGTTGTAGTTTTCCCTCTAAAACTCTCTGTTGCGTTGGATTAGTAGATAGATATTCTTTCAGTCTGACTGTGTCATGAAATATCATGTTTACTCCATCTATGGTGATTGATAATTTTGCAGGGTATAGTATTCTAGTTTGGCAGCCATGCTGTTTTAGCCTCTGTATAACTTCTGACCAAGCCCATCTTGCTTTCATCGTTTCAATTGAATATAGTCAGGTGTTATTCTGATGGGTCTGCCTTCATATGTGAGTTGGGCCTTTTCTTTTGCAGCTCTTAAATTCTTTTCTTTGTTCTTTATGTTTTGTGGCTTCATTATAATGTGGTGCACTGACATTTTGGGAGGGTCATATATTTGGTGTTCTGTAAGCTTCTTGTATCTTTATAGGCATTTCCTTCTTCAGGTTAGGGAAGTTTTCCTCTATGATTTTATTGAAAACATTATCTGTGCCTTTGAGCTGGTATTGTTCTCCTTCTATTCCTATTATTCTCAGATTAGGTCTTTTCATGGTGTCCCAGATTTCCTGAACATTTTGAGTTATGGCTTTTTTAGTTTTAGTATTTTCTTTGACTGATATATCTATTTGAGCTACTGAGTCTTCCACTTCAGAGATTCTATCTTCCATCTCTTGAACTCTGTTTGTTATGCTTGTATCTTTGGTTCCAGTTTTTTTCTTCAGATTTTCTATTTCCATCTTTGCCTCATTTTGTGCCTTTTTTATTGCTTCTATTTCAGCTTTTATTTCAGCTTTTAGTTCCTGGCATGTTTCTTTCATAGATTTGTTCATCTCTTCCAATTTTTTGTTTGTATTTTCTTCTATTTCTTTAAGGCTATTTTTCATATCTTCTTTGAGAGCTTCAATGATCATCATAAAGGAATTTTTGGTGTTGCTTCCTTCTGTTTCCTCTTCATTGCTCAGTTCAGGACTTGTATTTGTAGGATTGCCACTTTCTTATGGAGTTACCTTTTTGTTCTTTATATTATTATGTAAATTTTTTTCACTGGCATCTGCTCATGGCTTCAGTGGTTCACGATTAGATGGCTCCTGGTCAGTTGTGGCACTTGGGCTTGTGTTCCTCCTGTCACCTCTGAGAAAAGGGTCTTCTCAATCTCTACCTCTGCTCTGGGCAGGGAACTGAATTTCCAGTCTCAATCTTTCTCTGTTTGACCAATTGGGGGCAGCTGTGGGGACTGTGGCAGTCAGAGCTTACCTTCTTCTGTTACATAGTGCATATATGCATGCTCTGCAGACAGCATCCTGTCCTGGAACTGGAACCGAAACTGATGAGAGCACAGCTCTCCCTGTCAGGGACACAGGCACTCAGGCCTGGTGACCCCTCCTCACCTCTGGGCAGGGTCTGAGTCTGTCCTTCAGGGTCCCCAGTCCTTATCTGATTGCTCAGTTGGAGGTGGGTAGTTGTGCAAATTTTCTCAGCAGCAGCTGGGGGGACCATAGCAGTCAGAGCTTATCTCTGTCTGTTACAAAGTGTGTGGGTGCATGCTCTGCAGAGAGGACCCGGTCCTTGTTGGGAGCCAAAGTCAACTTAGCCATATTTTATAAGTTCGCTCCTATAGCTAGCCAGCAGTCTTTGCCTTAGATAGCCATTTACCAGAAGCTACATCCTTATTGTTTTAGGTAGTCTCCTTTGACTCTCTCAGCTCAGCAGGTGACATCCTCCAGGCCTTCTCCTGTAGCTCTCTCAGCTCAGCAGGTGACATCCTCCAGACCTTCAACTGATAACAGATAGATTTCCATACTAATTCTACCTTGTCTGCTACTCTCCCTCTCAAGCTTGCCACATTCTTTTGTATTTCCCACCCCCTTTCCTCCTAGCTACCTGCATGGCAGAGATTCTGTATAAATATTGGCTGTAACAATAAAGCTCAGAGAAGGACTTGAACAGAGAGATTTGTCTTATCCTTCCCATTCTTTGTGTTCCTGCCTTCCATTTGTTTCATTCCTAGATTTAGGTCCACGCTGAAGATCCTGCATGTCAGGGAAAATTGGCGCCCAGTGTGTCCATATCCACAGGATGGAGCAAATGTCTCACCATTAGGAGGATGGCCCTCAATCAGACACTGGATAGCCATGGATCACATGAGTGAAGATCCTGCACTGTAACTGCCATGGGAAATACCTGGCCTGTGAGTCAGTTCCGAGGAGAATCACAGGTGAAGATGCAAGTAAGTGATTCACCAAGGGGCAGGCATTAGGCAAGAATGAGGTGTCCTTGTCAGGGCTTAAGGAAGCTCTTCAAACACAAAGAACCAGGGTTAAAATAAAAGAAAAAGAAAAAGAAAGAAGAAGGATCTTGAGAGGTTTTTTTGAATTTATTGGTGACGTCTGCCCCTAGTTTCCACAGGAGGGGACAATTAATACTAAAAAAGATGAGGAAGAGTAGGTAATTGTCTCTAGGATTATTATAATGCTTTTGGGCCTGTTCAGACATTTTCTTATTGGAATTTAGTGAATGATGTTTTGAGAATATATAATAATTTCCCAGATATCCAGGCATTGAATAAGAATCACTTATTCTACCAGGATTTTAAAAATCTCCAAACATGGAGAATTAGGACTAAAGACAAAGCAATTTTTTTCTCACAGTAGCAAGCATGCTTTTGTATTTGAATCATAGTGTTAAGGAACTTTTACAGCATTAATGTATTGTGTTTTTTTATACTTCTTGGCCTAAGAGAACAGGTCTGATACAGGTGAAATGCTGATGGTGTTTTTAAGTTAACTCTTAAAAGTGTATGAAGGTAGTAAGATCATGAAAAGTTTTGATCAAGAATCCAGTTGCCTCCCAACACTCAGGAGATAGAGATAGATGGATCTCTGTAGCCAAGGATACACAGAGAAGCCTGCATTATATCTAGCTTTTCTCAGCATAATGTTTTGATGTTCATTTATGTAGCATGTGTTAGTATTTTCTCCTTTGTTGTTTCTAAATGCTACTTCATGAACTATATATTGCATTTTGTTTATGAACCTGTAATAGGTGAGTAGATATTTTTATTTCTCTTGGCTAGATTCCAAGAAGTGAGATTGCAGAGTCATGTGGCAATCTATGTTTCTTATATACTTGAGTAACTGCCAATGTTTTCTAAAATGGCTCTATTCTGGCCTTTAGTTCCTGGTATAGCCAGGACAATAGGCATGTTATACCATGTCTCTTTTATCTTTTCTTTAGAATTTTGCTACTGCACCATGGATGTGGTTTAATTTCTTATTTACAATCTCTTATAAATTCTGCCCTGCTAAGTTGTTCTGTCTTATTGCCTGACTGTATAAAATGTAATTCAATAAGGATTTAAGTTTAACTTACAAACATTTGGTATTATACAGAATAAAGTTTTAACACCTTATGCTATTAAAAACCTCCATTTCGGCCTTGTTACTACCAAGTCCTAGGCTTCAAAGCTTAACTGCAGCAGGAGCCTTCAGTTTAACCCACCTTAAGCTCTAGAGGCCTGGGCAGCCATGGTTTTTAGCATAAGAATGAAGGCAAGGCCCAGCCACATAAGCAAGTTTCTGACTAGCATAGACTCTGGATATTCATGACATTCGTGGATATAAGCCACTAATTCAGAATGGACATTTTATGTGCTCAAAAATGTGTGACTTTAATAATCACTATCCTTCTTCTAAAATTGATTGACTTTTTAAAGATTCATTTAATGTGTTTTCCCAGAGTTATGACCTTTAAAGAATGCTAGAAAATGCTGTGCAATGGTGGTCTCTCCACTGCTTACAAAGGTGCAAATCACAGCAGCCAAATCTGCTCAAGTGGCATAGTTTTTATCTTTACAGCTGGCCTTAATATATATTCTCCTAAACTATTTAATTTGTTCACTGATAGTCAATATGTGGCATGGATCCTTGGCCCTTTAGAAACAGCTAGTTATATTGCACCTGTGAGTAAAGTATGTCAGCTTTCATTAAAAATACAGGCTTTTGTGGGACAGAACTCAGCTACTCTATGTGAGACATTTACAGGATCATTCTGACCTTCCTAGTGAAGGCAATGTCCGTGCTGATCAGCTTACTGAATCAACATATGTTGTGTTTAATGTATTTGCTAATATATTTTAAATCCATCAGAGATTTCATCTTAATGCTAGATCTTTGAAATTTCATTTCAAGATCACAAAGGACCAAGCCATTCAAATAGTCAAACAGTGTCCTTTGTGTAGAAAATTTCTGTCAGTAACCTATTTTGGGATGAAACTTGGGGCATTTTGCTCCTAATCATATTTGACTGATAGTTGTTACTCATAGTCCCTCCTTTGGAAAGATGGCCTATGTTCATGTTTCTGTTGATACTTGTTTTCACCTTATTTTTGCCTCTGCACATTCTAGGGAAAAGGCTAAGGATGTTAAAAGCCATTGCTTATAGAGTTTCCAAAAGTAATGAAAACAGATAAAGTTTTGCCAAATTTTGTGCTGAAGACTGAGATTTCTTATATTTTTATGGGTCTGACAATTGTGGAAGCAATTCTCATTGCACTCTTAAAGTTTGTCTTAAAACTAAGAAGGGAGAGTATGCAGCCATGCCCAAAGACCATTTATCCTTCATTTTTTTTTATATTTTAAATGTTTTAACTGTGGATTCTCAGTCACTTACTGCAGTTGATAGATACTGGAGGCTTAGCAATGTGGCCTTACCTCAGGATCAATGAAAAAATCTGGCAGATGGCATTTAATGTAGAGAACTGCATTGTACCACGCCCTAAAGATGGCGCCGGTTTCCACCTTCAGCCTTCCCGAGGGCTAGTGCTCTTGGGAGTAAACAACTCCTTATATGGCTGTAGGCGAGGATGGTGGCTTGCTTCCGCATCCTAGGACCTATGGGTGATGCCCACGTGGCTTACCGGGATTGGAGGCCCAGAGGGTATTTAGCCATGGGCAGGCTCCCCCCACCCCAGGTCAGAAGTCAGAAGATTGTACAAGGTCCTGAATAAAGCTGCTGGAGAGAAGAATCCTGAGTTGTGTTCTTCCTTGCTGGCGAGGTTGGGCGCGGCAATTTAACTTAGACCAGACCCAGTTCTGGTGTGTGGGGAGAGGGTATGTTTGTGTTTTTTCCGCAGACTTTCACAGGATGCAGATGACTCACACCTGGAACACTCCTACACTCAGTGTCTCCCTGGGACAGAGTGAAGGACCTCCTGCTGACTGAAGCTGACAGCTCAGAGTGGAGAGCAGAGGAGCAGCCCCCCCCCCATCAGGCCCTCTCAGCAGAAACCAAATCAACAGTTCTTGTCTTTTAATGCAAATTTTTCTCAGACCTTGAAGCTGCTTGCTTTTCTTTCCCAGAGTGTGGCTCTGTTCTTTGACAGACAGGAATTATTCCTTAGATGTATGCCTTCTTCTTACTGTGTGCTAACCTACCCTCTAGACACTTTGCATTAGAGATAGTATGGCAGAGGAAGGAGAGTTTAAAAGCTGGTTTTCCATTTTCCCTTGGGTTACTATACCTTAACCTTCTCCTTTAGGACACTTTATAGGATTTTTGCTTTATTAGCTTTTGGATCATGCACATTTAACAGGCTCACTACCAACAGGTAGACTTCCTGACCTCCATATCCGTACAGGTCTGTTACTTTACAGACCAAGGGTTTGAGAAAACCTCAGGGATGAGATTCCTCTGGGAACTGCATAGTATTCAGAGCTATGGAATTGCAAGCAAGCTTGGGTACCAATGAGGGTGCGAGGCGAAGCATTGCAAGGAGAGGACCATGTATTCTGTCTCTGAATCTCCTGAGGAACAAGCCTGATTGCATAGAGGTTCATGTCCAAATGTATTAATATTAATAACCTAGCCCCTCTCCTCCTAAAAAGGAAATCTGCCATGTGGAAAGGAAGTTTCTTTCACCAGGCCATAGAAGGTTCCTTCTGCTGAGCTGGAAAATGCTTGGAGGATCAGGTCTCTGTTCCCTCCCTCTTGGTTAATGCCCACTCATATAATAACTCATATGATAACTGATTTGCCTTAAGAAATATTTGTAAGGGAGGAAATGTGGCAGTCAGAGCTTACCTTCGTATGCTCCTGACATCATTTTCATGTCTCTTTTTCAAATATAATTTGTTTATTGATTGTCAAATATCAATGACCTCCATTTTTTCTCCTCAAATGAATTATTTTACCTTAACAAAATTGTGATACCATTTTTCAAGGGAGACATAATAAATATATATCTCTCATTCTACTTATAACTTTATTCTACAATTCTTTGTTAAGGCTTCTGTTATTATCGCTACACAAGGCAGTCACCACAAAGCACTATGTATTTCTGTATGACCTACTTTACAAAGCAAAGAAGAAAAAACAAAGAAAAGATAAAAGAGAATAAAAATTTAAGGTCTATAATACAACCAAAGAGTACTTTTCAGGTAGCATAGCACTTACGTGATGTTACAAAACATATCACTACAAGTTTAACAGGTGTACAAAAACTAATTCTTAGAAATGTTATTTATATATTTTATTGCTAAAAATATTTTATTTTAATAGATGCCTACCTAAATGTCTTCCCAGCAACAAATAATTTATATTTCTAAAAAATATTATTACTTACTAGTAGTACTGAAAGAATGTGATCACGCCTCTTAAAAACCAGTCTATTATATAAAAAAATTCTAATTTTGTTTCATTTAGTTTTATAATTTTCAAAAAATAAATAACCTCTCTATACAGTATGCATTAACTTTTCTTAAGTAATTAAAGGAACATAATCATTTCATTGAAATATTATTTAGATTAATGTGTCAAATTAGATACATACATGCATAAATACACACAAACACACACACACACACACACACACATACACACACATGCATTTCCTCACTTGTCTGTGAGCAGACATGATTATCTTATGGGTGTCAGTCATCCAAGGTAGCACTCCAACTAAGTAAGAGATTATGATCTCTTACCAGGGGACTCAGCTTTCATCAATTCTGGTGACTAATTATGTTCTACCAGAGATCTGTACTCTTGAGATTTTTTTTAATTTAATGCTTCAATAAATATATTGATAATAAATTTGATAATATTTGTGAGATTACAGAGGAAGCTCTAATCTTAACTGTATCTACCATCCACCACAACAGCTTATAATAATAATAATAAGAAACATGTAATATTATATAAAAATATGAGCCTGAGTTTCATTTTTGCATTTTAGTAAACCATGTTGAAATTCATATGGATGGAATAAAGTCAAGTCTGGAAAACAAATTAAGATGATTCAGCAGAAGGAAAGAGTGAAGAGTGGCTTACTGAACTCTGCATCTGTACCCTTGATCTGAAAATGATGCATTTTTACACCTTTTTCTTTAAAACTTTCCTTGGTTGAAAATTGATAGTGGGTAGAAATTAAATCAAGTTGAAAACCCCACTGAAGAGACTATTGAATTCTTAGCTGGAATTTTGTTACTGAATGGTGAACATCAAATTCTGCTTTGGACCAAGGATTGAGTCAATCGCAAAAGGAAAACTGGCCAACTTGCCTGTGAAGGAGAGAGAACACATATGTACAACTGAACCAGAGCCAAGTTAGACTGGTATCTGTTCCAAGTATCTGTCATTAACCCTACCATCTGTTAATTTCTTATATTCAGTGTTCTTCAGTTCAGAATAAGAGTTTCTATTCCAAAAAGTGCTTGATGAGTCATGATTAGTGAATGACTTAGTGACATAAAAATATAAGCTAGGATTAGTTAGAAATTGCATTAAAGTGTTACACAAGAACAAATAGCATTGCCTTAAACTGGGGAAAATTTTGTTGTTTTACTTATATTTTTATTGTTACATGGAATGCAGAGGTAGACTTTCTAGGGCTGGGACAACTGTTCTACCACTCCTACTGAAGTCCCAAGCTCCTTTTTCTTTTTTGAGTTTAAAAAAGAAGTTATTTCCTGAGAGAATTGTCCTTAGCCTCTTGATATGCAGTTTGTGAACTTGTTCTGAAGCAGTTGTTTCTGGTTTTGTAACTGGCTACCACTACCCTGAGCTGCAAAGTAGGTAAATAAGAATGTCCATGACCTCCCCAACAATGTGGAGAAAGATGACAAAAACTATTGCAATGTGATGTAAGTCACATCTTAAATTCTGATATAAAATTATTCCAAGTTCTCGGCTGTCAGAAGAATGCATATCAGAAGTGCCAAGAACTTTTCCCTTTGCCCATTTGATTTTTCGGAAGTCAATGTCAATTGACACTATAGGATACAGATACAACACTTTTGCAAATGAATAAGATACAGTAACATTAGAAATCTCAGAGTGACACTAGGATGTTCTAATTCTAGAAGATAGAACAACAGTTTAGCAATAAAATATCAGTCAAATGAGTTAGACCATATTACATTGGCATTTTCAGGAAAAAAATTCAAAACTTGGAAGTATATCTAAAAACAGGGAAGAGATGGGGGTAGTGGGAGCAGAGAATGGAAAGAAAAAAAAAAGAAAAGAAAAGACAGGCTGGCTAGCTGAAGGCTCATTCAGTAGAAAGCTGAATGTACCATTGGATACAATGAGTACTCACTGAGCCTCAAAGCTGGATCTTAGGAATTGGTTTGTATGCTGAAATATTTGATGACTAATTTCTAAGAGATACCATTTAAATGGTAGGAATTGATCCCAATGTGAGCCCTGCAAGTTCATTGCATTATAAACTATTCTCATTCCTAATGATGTAATTAGATTGGTCTTATAGAGAATGCACAGTTCTAAATATTGTCATTTGAACAAGTTTTGACATCTGAGTCACTTGTTACCAGGCCATTGTCCTCTAAATGAATCTTTTGTCAGGTTGTTATTTTACATTTTAATGAAGTTTATAATTTTTCGCTCTGGAGAATGAGTCCTGCAGAGTTTTGAGCTGCCATTGAGATGCTCAAATGGACATGCTTGGTAAAGTCAGAGCAGGTGCATTTATGGTGATGTAATACCATGAAGTACTGAAAACTCATCTTAGTTCCCAAACTAAATCCAATCTAGCTATGGAATTTCAACTAACTTTATTGGGTTTTCTATTTCTGTTGTGTACCATTCTCTGATTTTCCAAACCAATGACAAAATATCTCAAGGTTATCTCTCCTGCTTGACAAATTTAAGTTTTTTTTTTTTTTCAGTAAAGATATTTCTGGCTTTTTCCCCAGGAAGCACATTTGAACACTGCAAAGAGTACTGACATTTAAAATTGATTTAATTTACATAACATTTTCTAAAGACAAGAAACAAACTTCAAAGGAGAAGTCACAATCCATTTTACATAGCACAATATCCCAAATATTAAATAAATGGGTCATTAGCTTATCTCTTCAGTTCACTGTAAGGTTTATTATTTTTGCTGCCAATAAAATGAACTAACTCTTGTTCCACATGTGATGGTGTTAGGATAACATGTTAAAGCTTGTTTTAATTCATTTAAGCAGCAACTCCCTCATTTTCTGTGGTACACATTGAACCTAGAGTTTTATCCATGACAAAATCAAGTCCCTCATTAGTTTAATAGATAATTTTGATTTTTTTCATTTTCTATGTATCCCAGGTTTGCATTGAAATTCTAATCCTCCTGATCAGCTTTTCTAGTGCTAAGATTATAGTCATACATAACATATGTGGTTGTGACTTTGAATTATTTATGTGCGTGGAAGTAAGGATGGAGAAAGTCAAAGGAAGCTTATGTTTTTCTGTTTGTAACTTCAAAATATATATAGAGAAGATTTCACAAAGTTCTTGCAGTGTAACCTTTACCAGTAGCTAACTTGTGAATATCTCATTTGTGTTTAAATATCCAAAGTCACATTATCATCATAAGTAATTCATAGGCCTGTTCTAGAGGCCTTGCAATTGTAAGAACCAATTTTACATAGCTTCAGAAGAGGAGAAAAATGGATTTTGAAGGTATGATTTTTTTTTAACTATATAGTTGTTAGCAGTAAGTAAAATTACATGGAACTTGGGCCAGTTTTATTTCCTGATCTTTCAAAGGTAGGACTTTGTAAGAAGACGGTCCCTGGGGCATGTTCTAGGCTCTTCCTCTGTCTACTCGTTTCTGGAATGAGATGAACTGCTTGCTGCTGCTTTATGATCTCTACTGTGATGTCCTGCTGTGTTCTTCCAAAGCAATAAATCACATGACCAAAAACTGAAATATGAGCAATGTTTCCTCCTATGGGTTGCCCCACTCAAGTATTCTTTTCATAATGTAGATCAGGGTGTATGATATGTGTTTTGGGGCACTCATTTATACTTTGGACATTTGTTCGTTTGTTCTATTTTCCACCCTCATCTCTGACTTATTCTTTAGCCTGTGAACCAAACAGGGGCTCATTTCTTAACTGCACATTAATTCTAAATTCATGGGGTATTAAAACAGAAATTCTAACAGACAATAGCTATAATGGTTAAGTTTTCTGGCATATTCAACCTTTCATATAAACTAGATTTATGAAAAAATGTAGACCAGGAATTCAGACATTGGCCCTAATAAATACATGACTTCAGGTAGACCTTTACTGGAAAAATATACTGTATTCATTGCCTAAGAGCTCTAAAAGTAGTATATATATATATATATATATATATATATATATATATATGTGTGTGTGTGTGTGTGTGTGTGTGTGTGTGTGTGTGTGTGTGTGTGTATATATATATGTATATGCAGGAGAGATAGAGAAGTAAAGTAAATGCAGGGGTTTGTTTCGTAAATTTAAAAAGGGAAAGCTTACACATCTGACAAGAGTGTTCAGAAGTCATTTAGAAGGTGTTCTGGAAATGACTCAGTGGATAAAGTGGTTACTGCTCAGGGAAGATGACCTAAGTTCAGTTTCCCAGACACTGTGCAAAGCTTGGCAGGGACATACCCCTGAGTCCCCAAACCTCAGCCCCATAGGCATGGAGGCAGATGGATCCTATCCATTGGGCATGCACTAGCTCACAATGATGCAGACCCTTACTGAGAAGTAAAGCATGGATAACATTTCACTTACTGTTTAGGAAATGACTTTACAATCTCCATAAAAACCAAATATAAATGCAATTTTGTCATATCAGCACTTTCATAGTTTTTTGTTCATCTATAGCAATGTATCTGAAAAATGGCTTATCCACAAGTTCTCTTATACTTGTATCATTGTTTATAGTATCAAAAGCTTTTTACTGCTTAAGTACTGTAATACATATTTTTCTACAATGGCACAATCAGCCACAATAAAGTATCAAAGATCTCTTTGTCTCAATAAGAAAAGATATGAGGATCAGATTCTCTCTCTCTCTCTCTCTCTCTCTCTCTCTCTCTCTCTCTCTCTCTCTCTCTCTCTCTCTTCCTCTCTCTCTTTCTGTCTCCACATATGTTTAAAAAGTGACAAAAGCAGAATATATGATGCTGATTTACTGTATCTAAAGGAAACAAGTGCATACATCTATGTAATCAAACATATATTCATTCACATTTTTACATGTAATACATGTAGAGAGATGATTACTGAGAGGAGGAAAACACATAGAAGATAACAAGGATAACAATACAACATTTTAAGTGAATCCCAGACTAAGTGGTTTGAGATTCAGGTATCTAGGTTTCTGCTGCTGCAACAAAACCCTGTAGACTGAAAATGTTTATTTTATTTATTTATTAACATCACTTTGTTTCTCACAGTTTTAGAGGTTAGGATGATTAATACAACGTTTATTAATTTATTAATACAACAATAACAAGTTATTCTTGGTAAGTGAATCTTCCCAATTTTGCATCCAGTCTTGTAAATTTACACAGAAGAGATGTAGGAGGGGTAATTTAGTCTTTATAAAAATTGGGCAATTTTAAATTACTTCTCCAAAATCTCACCGCCAGTACTGCATTAGACATGAGGGTATCAACAGGTGAATACAGGAGAAATCCAATATTTATCTCATAGCAGAAAGAAATTCTTCACCATAAGTCCTTCATTACATATCTGGTATTTGTCATCCATAAATTATTTTACTTATTCAAAGTATTAAAACTAAAAACTCTCTAAGAATAGCTGAGATGGGTGTTTGGCAATTTCATTGACTAAACCCTAAAGGCGAAAATTATAATTTATTAATTCTTCAAAGAAGAAAAAGAGAAATTTATGAGTGGAGTATCCAAGCCTTTGCACATTCTTTCCTGTTCTACTTTCTATGTGATTTAGCTACAAGTCAGAATCATAGACTTAGCTTTTATGTAGCCTATTTCTTCATCAGCCCTTCATTTTCTTGTCTGAAACCTTTGAATTTTATGCTTATTAATAATTTAAATTTATCCAAATCTCACATTTAATTTATGCCATAAATTATGAGTCAAATATCTGTAATATTTGAAAGATGCAAAAATGCAAATGATGAATGAGGTATAGCATGAAGCCTTTCATTACAAAGTGGCATACTGAAAGCAGCAGGCTGTTAAATTCTCCTGGGCTAGAGCCCAGATGAACCAGCCTTTTAGAGAAAGAGAAGTTGAGGAGTAGGAGATGACTGAGTGGTATTATGAGACACTGGAGCTGAGAAATATAAATCATTGGGTCCCTGTTATTCCTTCTGTGTTTGAGTGCAAGGGATCTGTGCCCCACACACAGGGAGAAAATCAAGGACATAAATATTTGTTTGCAACCATCTATAATGACATCTGGTGCTCTCTTCTGTATACTGTATACATAATATATAAATATTTTAAAAAATAAAAATAAATATTTGTTCATAGGCATTTTATTTTAGACATGACCTAGGTATTTCTTTCACTCTTATAAGAGACACTATTGAGTTAACTACTTCATATGAATTTAACATCATACAATGGGAAAGGTTGTTATTAAATTAAAAGCATCTAGAAGGCATCATTGAGTTGGGAGATAAAAGATATGTTGCCTGGACAATCTACCAGAGCTAGTGAGGTCAAAGATCTTGGAAAGAAGTCTATCACTTCCATTGTGTCAGCATAATTTCTTACTACATTCTTTATGGTATTCCTATACCTACAGATAAGTATAGCTACTACCTTCATCAAAGAAGGCTCTGTTAATGGCAAATGGAGAACATCACAGAAAATTACAACTGGATACAACTTAGAGATCAATAGATTGTGAGAAACCTGACTCCAGGGAATACATCTATATCATAGCACCTGTGTCTATAGTCCAGGACCATCACAGACTAGAGGTCAAACAGAATGTAAGAGCTAGAATACTAGGAACTCTGCTCTGAAACCATCTCTCCTAGAAATAGTTGCATTAATCAGAACTTTAAAAATGGCAGTATCAATAGACAAGTTAACACAAAAAGTGAGAAAGTTCCCAGGGTTCTCCGCACCGAGACAAAGGACTAAAGACAATTACAGACTGCTGGGAGAAGGAGAATTAGCTCCTTCTAGTGATGTGCCCCTCATAGGTGGTGCAAAGGAAAGTGGCTGGCACTCAAAGCATATATACACACAAAAACATACAACAACAAAAGTGGACTCAGGAGTTGTGATTATAAACACACACACACACACACACACACACACACAAACAGACAAAGGCTAACAACTTCAGGGAGGGGACATGTGTGTGTGGTTTAAAGGGGGACAGCAGGGAGGGGCTGGAGGAAATAAACTGATGTCACTGTATTTCAAATAAAGACATTTAAAAAAATATGTTCTGCATAAATTTCTCCAGAAAAAGTTTTGATCCCATTCACCTAAATCTCAGAAAAGAGTGCTGGGCTTATATACATAAACATTGAGGAAAATCAACACAGTTTCAATAATTGAAAATAATTCCCTTCATAGTCATAGTTTTGAGAGTCACAGCCTAAGTAAATTATAGGAGCCTGGATTCTGTGTATCTCAATTAATACATATAAATATTTAAAATGATCATTATATATAAGTTAACATTAAAAATGAAATAATTACAAACACATAATAATATTTTAGAACTCTTGGAAATTGCCAATCAATACTAAAATATCTAGCTTGTATTAAGATTTTCCTCACTGGAACCATCATTTTTCAAGTCCAGAATGAAGAAACAAACAAACACTCAAACAAATCTCTAGAGGCAGTGACCCTCCAACTCTCCATCTTTATTGGCTGTGGATGAGAGAAAAGGATCCTCACACCCTGCTGGTTGGCCTGAATTTGAATTCATGGCTACTCTTTCTAGGGGTCTCCGGCATCTTGAATATTCTCCTGATTTCATAGAATTCCTCTCCGCCCATTGTTTAATTATTTATTTTATTTGCATCTACTGTCTTGTGACATAATCTGCTTTTTGTTTACATTTTCCTTCCTATTCTTTAACCAAGTAAAATAAGACTTAGTGTCTTGCTAATTGGAGGTAAGCTTAGGCTACATAGCAGAAATACTCTTTCAAAAACTCCAAACAAAACAGAACAAAAAGTCAATCACTGTGTCTTGTCCCATCTTTTGCCACCCAGCTTTTCACTTGATCATCCCAATCACTCTGCCTTTTACTTAAATAGAAATTACAGAGATGTCCTAATCCTGCTTTCTCATATAAGGCAGCCAATATTATGATATGAAAAGAACACAGAAGGAGACACACTATATCTCACAGGCATTCATGGCATCATTCATTGACTCTGATATTTCTCCTGTAGTAGATATACAATTTAGCCTGATGTGTCTTACATACACGTCACTCAGAACATCTTTTTATTCCTGAACAATCAATAGATAACTACTCCTCTGCCACCACTGCCTACTGAGCTTACTGACCTCCCTTTATACTTATCTGCTCTCCTCCCCTTCCTTCATGAAACACTAGTGTAGCTCTAGAATGTAAATCCAAGTAATACCTGGGTAATTTAAAGAGGTTTGGCTTTCTCTAGCCATTTGGGTGTGGGGTTTTGGAACAATGCTATACCACTATCATAGCTTACTGAAGGTCTCTTTAACATACAGGCAGTTCTAAAGCACAGTCAATGGTGTATGCTATTATTTTTTATTATTCAGAGATACCAACTTGCACCATTTCATATTCATTTTCTTTTTATTTCTAGCAGGTTTGTGTGTTCTCCCTTCTGGGGACTTACTCCATTTTTTGTTCTTTTTACTATCTTTTCTATTATTTTTCTTTCCTCCTTGCCCTTACTTCCCCCTCTACATTGATAGTATCCAGTACTGCACTAAAATTATTTGCACAATCTGAGAGTTAATCTTTAATGGTGTCTCAAGCAGATGAGGTTATAGAAAATATCTGTAGATATAAAATCTTTGTTAAATATCCTCTCCAGAGATTGTAAACTATGTATTAACCTTGATCAAACAAATTGTTTTCAAGCTTTTGCATACTAGCAAGAAATCAATCAGAATTTCAAAATTAACTATCCTTACAGAGACCCACTATTGTACTTACAGTAACAAGTATAAGAAGAACAATTACTCCATCATCTAGTGATAGGTGATCTATGTTACAGAGATAGATCCTACACCTGATATTTGCTTTCCTAGATAAGCTTATGCTATTTCAACACTTTTACAAACAGGAAATTGTTTTTATTTGTTGTAAAGACCATTCTAGATTCTTTATCTTCATTTTATAGTAATGCTTTTAGAAATTAAGCTTTTATAGACAATACAATAAGAGAGGTCTTTTGATGCCATAGAGAGCACAGTGTTTGCAAACTGGCAGTCCCCACCTCCCATGGTAACTTAACTTAGCAAATTGCTTATACAAGTGTAGGTTTACTTTGATTAGCGCCTTGTGGTGAACCAGTCAAAATATAGCTTCAGAATATTCTAATTTAATAAATGCAGGTGACAGGATCATTTTCAAGAGGATAGACTATGACCATATTTTTTTTCCTTCTGCCAGAGAAATGAATCACTTAGAGAATTTTCACCTCCCACATTTTTCATGTACTGCAAAAGAAAGATACAACTTCCTGGCAAAGATATATAAATTTTTATAGAAGCAAGCTTTCAAAAGCTAAAAGAATTATCTTTGTGCTCTGCACAGTATAATTATGCCACCTGTGTAATGTATCATCTTTGAGTCCAAATCAAGTACAATTTGCAAATATATAAAACCTTGTTAGCAAAAGAAAGTGTAAAAGGATCTGTAGCAGGAGAGTTGCTGTTGTTCTATGTCAGTCACCAGCTGTTCGATAGCAGCACCTATAAAATATTCCACCTTTAAAAAGAAAGATTCAATTTAAGCGAAAGAAAGGATATAAAGGCCTTGAGATTCAGCTATAATCCTCTGGTCAGAACACACAAATTAAGGCACCAGAAGTCCTGCAAAGCCTATGCTTAAACATCCTATGATAGGCAACTGGCCAAACCAGATGATCATGGGTGATGGAAAGAACCAAAGCCATGAACTTCCAAGCATCATTTGGAATTGCTTACTGGAAAATCACTTCAAAAAATTATATTTAAAGTAGAAAAAAGGTCTCTGGAAAATCAGCTACTTAAAGAGAATCAAGCGATTTTAAAATCTCAAACATATGAATTCTTTAGAAGTCTGTTCTTCAAATGTTGGTACTGATGCTGTAGTTAACTGAATGGTTTTCTAAAATGTACCTTTTTATGGATTTAGTGTGTGTGTGTGTGTGTGTGTGTGTGTGTATGTGTGTGTGTGTGTAGTCTCTGTCTCTGTAATGCTATGATGTCTGCTATGTATCATATTAGAGGTCTGAAATAAATACATTCCAGGTAAAGTTGGATCGATTTAAGATGTTAAGTAATACTATGATGCCAATCAATGAGCTTTAAGTTTCTCAAAGTAAATTTTAAATACTTAATGACAAAGATGTCCTATGTAATTCTCACATGGAAGTTAAACTGTACGAAGCATTCTACTAAGTAAGGCAGTGACACTTTAGTGTTTTCAGAACATTTATTAGTACAATACAGTATTTATGTATTTTTCTGATTTACACTATTCTTTTTAAAAATGTCTGTCTCCATAAAATTCCTTAAGACACATTGAATACTTAATAATTGAAATGGGTTTTAAGAACTAGCTGAAACATCTTAGTATGGTTATCAGTTAGTAGAATATGAGTGTTGTATAATTCAATTATTATGCATGTTTTTGAATGTTTAATAAACTGTTAAGTTACGGAAATTAAAAATTCATAATCCTTCTGATAATAACTGAAAAGGAATGATTTGTCTACTTCCAGGGATATATAAACTGAGGAGCAAATAATGCATATACATATCAAAGTATCATACCAAATTATATTTGTGTGTTTTTATTCAAAGTATTAAGCAAATACTTAAAAATATTTAAACTAATAGAAGTGAAGACTAATACAGAAGCTATGAAGTCAGAATGGGCAGATCAAATCACACACCCACCACATCACTTTTACATAAGACTCCACATGGGCTCTTCTCACAGTCTCAGCCTGACCTTTGGGTCCAGATGACTGTGTAAGGATGATCATAATTCAGAATCTTCCTGTTTGCATCATGAATTTCAGTGCTTTCCTCAAACTCTTAGTCAAAATCTTGTTTAAATATCTAAATGTGACTTTCTTAGTCATTTTTAAAACCTTCTTTCCATAGCCATGCAGAAATTTTACAAAAGAACAGCAGGGTACTGCTGGCCATTTTATTTGCCTTTTTTCTTCTTGGGAATAGTTAAAGATTTATATACTTTATATCTATTACAATTTCTTTGCATATAACATGAATGATGTGAAATTGATGTCTCTGTCTCTGCAATGTCTCTTGGTTTCTCAGAAGACTTTAATAAACCATTCTCACAGTGTGAGGAGGAATTATAGTAAGTGATTAAGATCCTGACACTAAGCACTGTCTAGTTGTGGGCTTTGCTAAAGTGTCAGTTTGAAGAAGAAATGTAAGCTCTCACATATCGTTTCCTAGTGTAATTTGAAAAAAATGACAGAAGCACTGATTCAATACCATTACTAAATTGGTTTGTCCTTAACCTCCAGCATAGCACTCCATTAAATTACACACTTATTAGCAATATACTTGAAAGTCTGTTTGCAGAAATAATCTTTTTAGAATTTAATTATAAACCATGCATTTAGCTGTATAGCAAAGTATTCTTCAACATAAAAACATAACTCTCATTGGGCTAAGCTATTGCTTTACACATGCATGAGAAAAAAATATCTTCTTGGCTTGACTATGTATATTATATACTGAATGTATTTTTTCTCTGCTCGCTCCTCTAAAAGGTATTCTAAATATCAACTCAAATTTCACTTACCCTCTAAGAATCTCTGAAACTTGATATGATCTTTCTCCTTGCCCCATGTGCTTATCTCTGTTCTCCCTTTCTTTTTCTCTACAGAATACTACTTCTCTCTTGGCCCTAACTCTGTAAGGTACTCCTTCTCATGGCAACCCCATGCTGATGATCCTAAGCATATAATGAAGACTGGAACAGTATCTCAGTAATCAGCTAAAGATTTGTGATAATGTTACCATTAACTTTTCATTGCTACTTCCCAAGTTAGTTAGAGTCTGCTTCTGTGTTCTCTTGGTTCTGAAGTGTTCCTTCTGAGATCTCATGTTTGTTGCTTTTTATTTTATCCACACAAGGTGATACTTTAAGCTACCACCTCAAGCATTTGTACTCCACTATTTTATATTTGTTCAACTCTTCCATATTGTTTTTTGCATATGTGCTTTGTGTTTCTATGTTAATTAAGTTGACATGATATGAAGACACTATCCACATGATACAAAATTTTATAGAAAAGTATCCTTATTTTACTTTTATATATATATATATGTATATATATAGGTGTGTATTTATGTCTTGGCAAT
Organism: Sigmodon hispidus; assembly: GCA_004025045.1. Taxonomy (NCBI): domain Eukaryota; kingdom Metazoa; phylum Chordata; class Mammalia; order Rodentia; family Cricetidae; genus Sigmodon; species Sigmodon hispidus. The sequence continues at coordinate 58,250 of PVIH01004580.1, forward strand.
CAATAATAAAATATGTAATTATATAATTTAGAAATTAACATAACTACTAATTATTTTGTCTGGGAAATACCTCAGACACTTTCATTCTTTCCACTTATGATCCTGGGCTCAAGCTGCTAACATTCATCCTGAGGGATTTATTTTAAATTCTGAAGGAAATATTTTTAGTTTTATAGAACAAGAAAATAATTTGTTAGACCTTCTTATTTTTAATAGCAGGGATTTTGATTGATACATTCTTATTTAATTATTTGTTTTCTCTAAGCCATCTTTACTTTTAACATTCATTAACTGCAATAGCATCAACTAAATTCTAGCATTTTCTAATACTTCACACTTAACTACCCTGTTGTATGACACTTTCCTGGGGAGATAATGCACATCCTTTTCTACTTCCCTAACATAGGGAACTTGGAAGAGATAAAAGTATTGGGTGCACTGAAGACCAACTTGGTAAATGACTGTGTTTATTGGGACTGCCCTGATGACTGTGGGGGAGGGGTTGCTTACAGAAGCATGGATGGCAATGGCTCAAATTCTATAGGTCTGCCAAATCTCTTCCAGGCAGCTCATTTCACAGAGTCTTTTCTCATCTGATTGATTGGTCCCTACAGCACTCTTCCCTCCACAGTCCCCCAACTGTTTATTGCTTTAGTAATCTTAGGAAGATTCTTGAGAATCTTGTATATTTCACTTTTCCTGGTCATGTGAAATGTACTTACTTGCTGAATCTTATAAATTTTCCCCATCCTTAGAGGAAAAGCTCCAATACAGACAAAACCCTAAACAAGATATAGGGTTTGTCTTTAAAAAGATTTTCATGTAATCTCTATTCATAAAATGCATTGTGTCTGTCATCATCAAATAACCCCACTGGTATATGATGAATGTTATAGAATGAATCTGAAAGACTCCCTCCTTTGTTACATACAGATGGTTGAGCACCCAAATGGTGCAAAATTTTGAGATTGGTGCAAATTTCAAGACTCAGCTTCCAGATGTTTGACAAAGTTTAGTATGAGTGAGCCTTGAAGCACTTCTCCCACAACCTGCTTCAGCTCTTCTCATTTATTCTAGATCTGCCCCATGCATCCAACACCACAGGCTCTGTCAAGATTTCCCCTAAGTGGTCAGCTAACCCCATGACTTCATATAAAACTGGCTTCCTTTAAGTTGACCTGTCTGGCACATATATGCACTGGATTCTGAAGGTCAATGGGTAGTGCTGGAGTTGAAGACAGAGGAAGAAAATGAATGTGATCATAGAGATCATTATACATGTTCATGTATGCAATCCTCAATGACCTCCTAAAATTCTGATAAAATATATAGCATACACAAACCACAATATTTCAAAGTTACCAATAGTTCTATACTTTGGCATTTTCAAGTCTGGCTCATTCAGATCCAAAAAGATTATAATTTTAGTTAAAGAATTGTTCTCTGAATCATTCCTAAACACAAAAAGACAGCCTCATTCTAGTCATTTGATTTCAGTGCCTTTCTTGATCCAGACTTTCTGGCTCTACATAGCACCCTATGCTTTGAATACTAGCACTCAGGTCAAGCCTGGAACTCTTTGTGAAGTCATAATTCTTAATGAAATGTGACATCTAATTTTCCTAATATGGATATTAGAATTTTCACATGAGATTGAGCCTGCTCCTTTCAGTCAGGGTGGAAATGTATTGCAACCCCCCTTTTTACACATACCATTTCTCTAAATTCTGATTACTTTCTTGTGCGTTATTCAAATTTGTATCAATGTGATAAAGCACCTGAGATAACTTAAAATACTAACAATTTTATTTTAGCCCACAGTTTCAGAGGTCTAAGTTTCAGGACACTTAGGTCAGTTGCCTTCGTTCATGTGACCCCAAAAGCATAGAGAGCATGAGACAGGGTAAATCTTCCCACTTCATGGTGAGCATGCACCCAGAAATCAAAAGAAGTCCAAGAAGTATGGGTCTCAATAATATCTTCAAATGCACTCCGTAGTACTCTAATGCTTCCCACCAGACTTGCCCTTTGTGAGCTGAGGACCACAACTTGAACACATGGATTTTTTTGAAGGTTTTCAAGAATCCAACCATAGTGATTTGCTTATTTCTAGTGAACGTGCTGCTGGGTGGTCAGAAACCCCACCCAGACAGTTTCTCTAATGTTCTGAATTATGTGAAAACAATAATAAGCACTTCCAAATATTGCTTTTAAAAAGTAAAAACATAAATTCATCTTGATGGCACATGCATGTAACCCCAAAAGTTAAGAAGTAAAAGTTGGACTGGGAGTTCAAGTTCAGACTTACCTACATACAACCTTCCAACTTAAGATATGTGAAACTTTATCTCAAAACAAACAAACAGAACAGGCACGAGCATTTATAATAGATAAGGAGCTAAGATGTATATATTTTTAATAATTTTATCAGATGTTCTTCTCATTATATATTAAACTTAACTATTTGGGGGAACAAATGGGAAAGAAAGAAATTGTGCTATGAATTTAAAGAAAAATTACTTTCACAAAAATATACTCATTCTTTATTTCTACTAGAAACTCAAAATAATTACAACAAATAGAATGAAACAGGACACTATCATGTTTTAAAACATAATCAATTATGTGATTTATCAAAAATAACTATACTAGTGTATTTACTTCACAATCATTTGTTAAAGATAAAATAGACTTGTGTATTGTGTATGTTATGTCATTTCTGGTAATCTATTATACTTACACAGGTTCTTTGAAGAAAAAAATTCCCTAAGCCTCACTTGTTTAAAATACTGTTCAAAGTATTACATGTGGGTCTGATACACTTCCGGTGGAAAAGATTTCTCTTGTGAAATATTTAGCAAATTCTTTCTTATTCAGTTTTTTTTTTTGGCATCCATATAATCCTACATTTGTATGAGATCTCTTAGAAATGTCAAGAAGAAGCAAATGTATAACATATCAAATAATGCATATTTCATATGATAAAGCAGAGCTTTACTCTTACCTCCAGGGATGTCATGTGATAGTTTTAAATGGTATTTTGTCATTGCAACAAAACTAAGAATTATTTCCAAACAATTTAGCATTTTCTCACTACTGACTAATTACTGAGCTCTTAATGTAATTTACAGGGAACTGAACACATATAAACTCAGAAGTGTTTGCTTTCTTGTTCACCTAGACATGCTTCTCTATCAGAATAGATGAGTGTGTACCTTTAAATGAAGGACACTCACAGTTATTTATAGCACAACCTATTTTTTTTATTTTATTTCATCATATGCCAGAATATATTAGATATTTTAGGAAACAAACAATAGCCAATATCCAGGTTGCTAGTTTTTCAATTATTGGATTACCTTTATTTTATAATTGAAAATTCCCACACAATTCCAAATCATAGACACATATTTCTTCTGCTCTGCATAGAATTATATTAATTGTGGAGCATGTAGACAAGCTAACAAAAGGAACATCAGGTCATATTTGCCTTAGAATTTAGTTCGGATCAATAACCTCTTTACTTGGCCCACTTTCTACCCAACTCTGCATTGGATCATTTTTCAAATTTCACTTCCCAAATGAGACCCACCTGACCACACAATTCAAAATCCTAATTCAATTTGAATCACAATTCAAAATGTCCCTTCCACTTCATTTTCAGTAGCATGGCTCTACTTTACCTTATCACTTAGTAATGTCCTATTATTCTGATCAGATATAGATCCATTCATGGGCAAGCAAATATATTTTAAACATCCAGAATTGGTTCAAAGCTCACCATTCCTAGGTGTTTTTTGAATGAGTGAACCTTGATTTTCTCTTGAGAAAATGGTCATGGAGGTGGTTGTTGGTTCATCTAGACTTACATAGCTCAAAAGATATTGCCTAGTTCTGGAATCCAGCCATTCACTCATGTATCTGGGATCAGAGGCTCAATACCATCTGTCTCACAGTATCCCCAGCACCTCCTTAAACTTGTAATAAGACACACATAATTTTGCCTTGCCAAGGCACATTTTTCAAAGCAGAGTGACAATAAAACAAATGTTTCCTTTGAAGAAGACCAATTCTGAGGAACCTATTTTTTTCTTAGATGAGTACATTGAAGAAATTTTTTTAAGATAATTTTAATTACACTTATTTATTCTGTCCATCTGTGCATGACGTATGTGAGGAGTGTGTGTCAGAGAAGGTGAGAGGACTACTTGTGGAGTGGGGTCTTTCTTTCATCAAATGGGTCTCAGGAATCAAAATCAAGTCCTTAGCTTTGGTGACAGACACTTTTACCCACTTAGCTACTTTCCTGGCTAAGAAAATGTTTATGTTAAGCTTACAACACAATCAGAAGAATCGCTGGTCACATCTGGTCATTTATGTGCTCAATTGTGCCCAGTAAAATTCACACAGCGCATTCATAACACTTACTATCACAGAACATGACTCTACTCTGAAATAAAATTTTCAAGGACGCAATTAAGAACAAGTAATATCATATGCCCAGGCCACAATCCAATCTTATCTCTTTATATGAAGAGATTTGCTTCTGGGCACAGAGAAGATCCTCTTCTCCAAGCAAGGAGAGGCTGTAGAGGGAATCATATTGCTTGCATCTCAATATTGAACTTTAGCTTCTAGAGCAAGCAGAAAATAAGTTGCCATTGTCAAATTCAACCAGGTTGTGGAAGGTTTTTATGATATACCTACCTATTGTTCATGAGATAAGAAATGTACCTACAGAAGAACAGTAAAGATGAGATCTTTTGATAGACATTTGTATTTGTACTAAAATTTCAAATAAAGTAATAATGCAAAAAGAATGCATCACATACACACACTAATTGAAATATTTAAGTTCACTGCATGAGTAGGGTTTGTAAGTTATCGCTAATTTCAAACTTCGAGAATCTGTAATAGCATAAGGATTAGAAACAGAAGCTCCACCCAAATGTAGTTTGTTTGAAAACTACAAATGTAGAGAGGACTGTAAGAGAGGAGAGAGAAGAATGGGAGACAATCAAACCACAGTATGTGTACTATGGTAATGTCATGCTGAAATTCATTGCATTTTGAAGCTACCCTGCATTAATTACTATACAATTAAAGAAAGCCATTACCTCGTTCTTGAAGAATAGTGGTGCAACCCAGTTTACTTCTTTGGACTATTTAAAATGTAGACCAAAAGTGACTTTTGGGTGGTGGAACATTTGATCATTTTATTGCTTCAGTTTTCCAGTGTGTTGCAGTGATTGTCACTTTTTACTGACAATATCACAGTTAATCACAATGTGCCAATTCAATCCCTTATTGTTGAGCCTTTTCCCACCTTGACTCATACCTGATTTATTTGTATAGGTTGTTAGTAACCCTATTTTATATTTTTTCTTAACTTAAGGCTTTCCTATCTTCAGTTTTAATTCATGCTTTGCTTGGATGCATTCTTATTGGCTAGTGATATCCTCCAAAATAACCATCATTGTTTTAATCAAAATAGGCATACCTACTTGAAAGGACTTTAAACACTGGGTTTGTTAAGTGTTTATACATTTTCAAAGAAGGGCACTCTAACTTGTCACCCCATCCTGTGCCTTGAAGATAGCTGTATGTAATTCTGTTCTAATTGCATGTGTCCTGCTCCAAGGAAGTTCTAGTGCACTTAGTCTATAGAAGGTAAGCAAAGTGGTCTCCATTTATGCAGCTCAGTGGAAACGGTCACACATACTTGGGTGAGACAGTTGATGCATCTGCCCTAGGGTCATCTAACAACCTCTCACTCATGCTTCATAACTGTGATCAATAAACTCATTGGTTCTTTAAGTTTAACTTTGGTCAAATAGACTCTTGTTGCTGCTCTATCTGGTGAAAGATCATTTGTTTATTTCTCTTCAGGAAATAGATACACACAGGGAGAATGACATTGAAGTTCTCTTAGTTTTGCAGCAAGGTGAACCAATTTTTCACAGAGTTCTTTTTTGAAGGTTCTAGATATTGACATCAGCCTGCGACTCAGGACTATTTGGACTCAGACAATGTTGACGTGGGAGAAATGTGTGTGGGACCAATTCAGGGTAAGGCTCTTCCCCTTGTTTGTGGCTAATGGGTGCTTGTTTCCTGTATGTTTGTATGGGAGGTTCATGAATGCTGATATATTTCTCATCATCCCTTTAAAAGATTCGGGAGAGTACTTAGAGATAAGAGATTAAAGATTCTCTTGCCCTGTGTAATACTCAACCAAAATCAAAATGGCTGAAATAGCAACAAAGTTGTGAGGATGAAGGAACACCGTGAAAGGATTAGTGAAAGCAAAATCTAAGAAGTGCTGTGAAATAATGTCTTCTGGACATGACATAGTTGCTGCATGGGTGAACCCATATCAGCTGTGGTTATCTATCTGCAGAGCATCTAGATGTTTAAGTCTTCCATAACTAGCCAGGCATCATGGTAGTACCCATAATTCAATACTGGGAGGCAGAGGCAAGTAAATCATTTTCTTCAAAACAACTCTAGATATAATATATATGATATATATATATGTATATATATCCACATTTTCTCTCTGGTGTCAAAAATAAAAAAGGCTATAACTAATGTAAAAAACTATATATAATAGGTACCATAACTATATACAATATATACAAGCAATAATTACATCAGTAACAGTAATGTCCAGCCCAGAAACAATAAACAAATTCAAAGAAAATATTCAATTATCTATCCTATTTTGGTGAGTTTAAATGATAGTACATAATTCACTTTCTATGTAAGTTGTATTACTAAATAAAATCTATCTTTTAATGTCTCTCAAACTTATACACTTTAACCTCTTAGTGACCTTCTTTTCTGAAACTGTCACTAGAAAATTACAATTATAGCTATCTTATCTTTAACTCTCTCAGAGACCCAAGAAGAAAATAGTATTAAGTAAACAAGATGTGCTAGCAAGCAACTTCCAAAATATATGAAAAATGAAAGAGCTGGCTTCCTTGACAGTCACCCAAGGTTCTTCTGCAGCATTGGCCTACAGGCCTAACATATATTACAAACTTCTCTGTGAAGCAGGATATTTTCAAAGACTTTTCTACCTTGTCCTGGCAAGGTTTGGCAGCTCTTTTTGTGTGTCCTACTTCTACATTTCAGATATCAGCAGTTGAGGAAAAGTCCCAGTGGCTAACTTTTGCCACAAAGATGGTCAGCTTCATATAGACTCTATTCCATACTCATTGTTTTCTCTGAAATAGATTGATGCTAAGAGGAGCAGATGTCTCAAGTTCCAGTATAACCAAGGCTATATAAAGATACCTGATCCTAGAAAAAAAAATCCCAGTATAGAGGGTGTGTGTCTCTCCAGAATAATGGCTACCTGAGAAGCTACTGGAAATTCATGAAATCTGGGAAAAGATATGCTATTCTTTCTGGATGCAGTTACTTGTATGTTGCCAGTGACTCGTGCCCCTCACATTCTTCAATATATGGGGAACACTAATGAGACTAATGGCTGACTAAAAATAGACGGCTAACACGAAAAGATGACATGAAATTTGTTGAAATGATGGGATGCTAGTCAGAGGGATGTTTAAAGGTGAACACAGAACAATACATGGCAAATATTTATAAATATTTGTAAAATTTTCAAAGAATGAATGTATACAACATGAAGCTTTATATGTATGCTTACTTACTGACTTGGAAGCACTAACTATATGGAATCATGCAGAGATCTCTTTTATAAAACATTGTTTCATGTCTTTTTTCCTCTGCTTTTTGCTTTAAAACTACATTGGTATGATTAAAGGCATTAATACATTGCTGTTTGTTTTCAATTTTAGTCTAATAAGTAAACTTTAATTTAATAGTTTGAAAATACGGTTCCGGTTCTACGACGGGGTGCTGTCTGCAGAGCATGTCCCAGCGCACTCTGGAGCAGGCAGAGATAAACTCTGCCTGTCATGGTCACCCCAGCTGCTGCTGAGGGAATTTGCACTGCTACCCACCTCCAACTGAGTGAACAAATAAGGACTGAGGACCCTGAAGGACAGACTCAGACCCCGCCCAGAGGTGAGGAGGGGTCAGCAGGCCCAAGCACCTGTGTCCCTGTCAGGGAGAGGAAATTGAGTTCCCGTTGGTTCCAGTTTCGATTCCAGGACAGGGTGCTGTCTGCAGAGCATGTCCCAGTGCACTCTGGAGCAGGTGGAGATAAACTCTGCCTGTCATGGTCCCCCCAGCTGCTGCTGAGGGAGTTTGCAGGGCCGCCACCCCGTCTCCAATTGGTCAAACAGAGAAAGATTGAAGATTTGAAATTCAGTCCCCTGCACAGTGCAGAAGTAGTGATTGAGCAGATCTTTTCCTCAGAAGTCACAGGAGACACACAAGCCCGAGTGCCACAACTGACCAGGAGCCACCTAATCGTGAACCACTGAAGCCATGGGCAAATGTCAATGCAAAAACTTACATAATAATATAAAGAACAACAAGGTAACTCCACAAGAAACTGGCGATCTTACAAATAAAAGACCTGAAATGAGTAATGAAGAGGAAACAGAAGGAAGCAACACCAAAAATTCCTTTGTGATGATCATCAAAGCTCTCAAAGAAGATATGAAAAATACCTTAAAGAAATAGAAGAAAATACAAACAAAAAATTGGAAGAGATGAGCAAATCTATGAAAGAAACATGCCAGGAACTAAAAGCTGAAATAGAAGCAATAAAAAAGGCACAAAATGAGGCAAAGATGGAAATAGAAAATCTGAAGAAAAAAACTGGAACCACAGATACACGCATAACAAACAGTTCAAGAGATGGAAGATAGAATCTCTGAAGTGGAAGACTCAGTAGCTCAAATAGATGTATCAGTCAAAGAAAATACTAAAAATAAAAAAGCCATAACTCAAAATGTTCAAGAAATCTGGGACACCATGAAAAGACCTAATGTGAGAATAATAGGAATAGAAGAAGGAGAGGAATACCAGCTCAAAGGCACAGATAATGTTTTCAATAAAATCATAGAAGAAAACTTCCCTAACCTGAAGAAGGAAATGCCTATAAAGATACAAGAAGCTTATAACAGATATAACCCCCCAAAAAAGTCAACATGCCACAAAACATACAGATCAAAGAAAAAATTTTAAGAGCTGCAAAAGAAAAGTGCCAACTTACATATAAAGGCATACCCATCAGAATAACGCCTGACTATTTAATGGAAACGATGAAAGCTACAAGGGCTTGGTCAGAAGTTATACAGATGCTAAAAGAGCATGGCTGCCAAACTAGAATACTACACCCTGCACAATTATCAATCACCATAGATGGAGTAAGCAAGATATTTCATGACAAAGTCAGACTGAAACAATTTCTATCTACCAATCCAGCACTACAGAGAGTATTAGAGGGAGAACTCCAACCTAAGGACCCCAGATAACCCATGAAATCATAAACAATCAATAATTCTACAGAAGAAAACTCCCGAGAAAGGAAATACAAACAAGTTACCACCAAAAATGACAGGAAACATCAATCAATGGTCACTAATTTCCCTTAATATCAATGGACTCAACTCTCCTTTAAAACGTCACACACTATGAAGATGGATACAATAGCAGAAGCCATCCTTGTGTTGCCTACAAGAAACACACAACCGCAAGGACAGACACAGGCTTAGAATAAAGGGTTGGGAAAAGATTTTCCAGTCAAATGATACTAAGAAACAAGCGGGGGTTGCAATCCTAATATCTAACAATGTAGACTTTAAGCTAAAAGCAATAAAAATAGACCAAGATGGTCACTACTTATTCATCATAGGAAAAATTGGTCAAGAGGAGATTTCAATCCTGAATATTTATGCCCCTAATATAAGGAAGGGCACCGACTTATGTAAAAGAAACACTGCTAGAGCTTGAATCCCACATCAGTTCTTATACCCTAGTAGTGGAAGACTTCAATACCCCACTTTCAACCTTGGATAGATCAACCAGACAGAGTCTCAACAGAGAAATAAGGAGTCTAAAAGAGGTTATGATGCAAATGGATTTAATAGATATCTACAGAAGCTTCCACCCAAACGCAAAGGAATATACATATTTCTCAGCTCTTCATGGAACTTTCTCCAAAATTGACCACATTATTGGTCATAAAGCAAATATCAACAGATACAAAAAAAATGGAAATAATCCCTTGTAACATATTGGACCACCAGGGCCTAAAGTTAGAGTTCAACAACATCAAAAATCAAAGAAAGCCTACCAACTCATGGACACTAAACATCACTCAGCTGAAACATCTCTGGGTCAAGGAAGAAATTAAGAAAGAAATCAATGTCTTTCTAGAATTTAATGAAAATGAATCCACAATGTATCCAAACTTGTGGGACACAATGAAAGCAGTCATAAGAGGAAAATTCATAGGGCTAGATGCCTACATGAAAAACCTAGAGAAATCCCACACTAGAGACCTAACAGCTCAGCTGACAGCCTTAGAACAATTAGAAGCAAAATCACCTAGAAGGATTAATAATCAACCTTAGAGCTGAAATCAATACAGTTGAAAGAAAAAGAACAATACAAAGAATCAGTGAATCTAAGAATTGATTCTTTGAGAAAGTTAACAAGATAGACAAGCCCTTAGCAAAACTAATCAAAAAACAGAGAGTGTTCAAATTAACAAAATCAGAAATGAAAAGTTGGACATAGCAACAGACCCACCAGGAAATACAGAGAATTATCAGATCATATTTTGAAAATCTGTATTCCACAAAAGTGGAAAACTTAGAAGAAATCGACAGCTTTCTGGACAGGTACAATCTACCAAAATTAAACGAAGATTAGATTAATTACCTAATCAGGATTATAACCCTTAAGGAAATTGAATCTGTCATGAAAAAACCTCCCCAAAAATAAAAGTCCTGGTCCAGATGGTTTTTGTGTCCAATTCTACCAGACATTCAAAGAAGAATTACTACTGTTACTCCTCAAACTATTTCACACAGTAGAAACTGAAGGAATATCACCAAATTCCTTTTATGAGGCCACAATTACCCTAATACCCAAGCCACTCAAAGACACAACAAAGAAGGAGATTTACAGACCAATTTCCCTCATGAATATTGATGTTAAAATTCTCAACAAAATTTTGGCAAAACGTATACAACAGTGTATAAAAGATATCATCCAACACGACCAAGTAGGCTTCATCCCAGAAATGCAGGGCTGGTTTAACATATGAAAAACTGTAAATGTTATCCATCATATAAACAAACTAAAGGAACAAAACCACATGATCATATCCTTAGATGTGGAAAAAGCCTTTGACAAAATCCAATACTCCTTTATGACTAAAGCCCTGGAGAGATAAGGAATACAGGGAGAATACCTAAATATAATAAAGGCAATTTAAAAAAAGCCGACTGCCAGTATCAAACTTAATGGGGAAAAATTCAACACAATCCCACTAAAATCAGGAACTAGACAAGGATGTCTTCTCTCCCCTTATCTATTCAATATACTTTTCAAAGTTTTCGCTAAAGCAATAAGGCAATGAACAGAGATTAAGGGATGCAAATTGGAAAAGAAGAAGTAAAGCTATCTCTATTTGCAGATGATATGATTGTATATATAAGGGACCCACAAAATTCCTCCAAGGAACTGCAACAGCTGAAAAACACCTTCAGCAATAAAGCAGGATAAAAGATTAACGCAAAGAAATCAGCAGCCCTTCTATACACTAAAGATAAAAGAGCTGAAAAAGGAATAAGGGAAACATTACCCTTCATATTAGCTGCAAATAGTATTAAATACCTTGGAGTAACTATAATCAAAGAAGTAACAGACCTATTTGACAAAAATTTTAAATCACTGAAGACAGAAATAGAAGAGGACGTCAGAAAATGGAAAGCTCTCCCATGTTCCTGGATTGGTGGGATCAACATAGTAAAAATGGAAATTCTACCAAAGGCAATCTACAGATTCAATGTACTGCCCATCAAAATCCCAACAAAATATTTTTTGAACATTGAAAGAACAATACTCAATTTCATTTGAAATAACAGGAAAGCCAGGATTGCTAAAACAATTTTACTCAACAAAAGAACCTCAGGAATTATCACCATCCCCAACTTCAAGTTATACTATAGAGCTACAGTAATAAAAACAGCCTGGTACTGACATAAAAACAGACTTGTGGATCAATGGAATAGAATTGAGGATCTAGACATTAACGCAAAAACCTATGAACACCTGATTTTTGACAAAGAAGTCCAAAACATTCAACGGAAAAGAGATAGTATATTTAACAAATGGTGTTGGCATAGCTGTTTGGAAGTGTGTAGAAAAATGCAAATAGATCTGAGCCTGTCACCCTACACAAAACTCAAATCCAAGTGGATGAAAGACCTCAACATAAACCCAGCCACTTTGAACTTGATAGAAAAGAAAGTGGGAAATACACTTCTACGAATTGGCACAGGCCACCACTTCCTCAATATAACACCAGTGGCACAGAACCTAAGACCAACAATCAATAAGTGGGATCTCCTGAAGCTAGGAAGCTTCTGTAAAGCCATGGACACTGTAAATAGGACAAAACGACAGCCTACAGAATGGGAAAAGATTTTCATCAACCCTACAAGTGATAGAAGACTAATCTCTAAGATATATAAAGAGCTCAAGAATCTAGAGCCCAAAACCTTGAATAACCCTATCAAAAAATGGGGTACAGATCTAAAAAGGGAATGCTCAACAGAGGAACTATGAATGGCTGAAAGGCACCTGAAAAAGTGCTCATCATCTTTAGCTATCAGAGAAATTCAAATCAAAACAACTTTGAGATACCACCTAACACCTGTTACATTGGTTAAGTAAAAGGCACAGATGACAGCCTATGTTGGAGAGGATTCGGAACAAGGGGAACACTCCTCCATTGTTGGTGGGAGTGTAAGCTTGTTCAGCCACTTTGGAATGCAGTATGGCAGTTTCTCAGAAAATTGAGAATCAATCTCTCCAAGGACCCAGCAATACCACTTCTGGGTGTATACCCTAAAGATGCACATTCACAGTCCAAAGGTATTAGCTCAACTATGTTCATAGCAGCATTATTTGTAATAGCAAGAACCTGGAAACAACCTAGATGTCCCTCAACTGAAGAATGGATTAACAAACTGTGGTACATCTACACAATGGAATACTACTCAGCAGTAAGAAAAAAAATGATATCCTAAAATTTGCAGGCAAGTGGATGGATTTGGAGAATATCCTCCTGAGCGAGGTTTCACAAACTCAGAAAGATAAGCAGGGGATGTACTCACTCATTAGTGATCTCTTACAAACAAACAAGAAAAAAGCAAAGCAAGCCCAAGCTGCAAACCACAACCACTGAACAGCTTGGGATCAGAAACATCCTGGACTGACCCTTCGGATCCCACTCCACCTAGAGGAACACCTGACTCTCTCTTGAGTGAGGGGGGACAAACTGGATTTGCCAGGAGTGGAGACTGAACTAAGCATTATTGGATCAGTGGGACCATGGGACTGTCTGCTGACTGCCCTGGAAGGGGATGGGGAGTTGTGAAGAAGAAAAAATGACTTGATGTGGTGGGATGGGGAAGGGACCTTGAATAAGGATATATAGGGATTGAAAAAAAATAAATAAAAAATTCAGAAGGAAAGCTGAACACAAAGTAATTTTATGTGTAGCAATTTATTTGCATTATCACCCTTAATAAGTCATGCTTATGATTTTTATTTTCTTTATATTTCTTTTATTTTCTTTTTTCACTTATCAGCATTTTAAATTCAATTTACTGTTTTTCTTGATAAATACAAAATAAATAAAGAAAAAAAAGGGAATTGCAGATTAGGAGGATGAAATCAAAACCTAAGCAGTCAGCAAGTAAACAGGAAACACCTTACATATTTTAATTTGTGTGTGATATAACCTTTAGAACATCTAAACCACTTGTCAATTGTGAAAAAAAAAGAAGTAGCAAAGTAATACTATAACTGTCCTAGAAGGGTGTCCTCTTCAAAAGGGGTGACCTTTGTAATACTGTCACTAGAATCATCCTGAACTGAAGTTGTGCAGGGAAGACAATGGAGGAGGAAGAGCTCTTTGCTAGGACCACTAACTACATCTAGAAGACAGTTACAACTGTACCCAGGGATCTGATCCATATGTGCATTCTCCCAAGATACCTGTGTATATTGTGCTGTGCGCAGAGTTCATTTACAACATCTGAACTTCATAAATATCCTGAGGAAAGCATACAGTTAGTAGTAGTACAGCTTGACAGAAAAGGTTCCTCTTGAACACAGAATTGTAAAGCCACGTCTGGACATTGTGAGTTAATTCATGTTGCTGCACTAACTGTAGAGGGACAGAAGGAGGCTCACAGGTGATTTCTGCAGTGCTGTGTTAAGACGATCATCCTGAGAACCCCTGGTGTAGTTGCATCTTCAGTACTCTACGGGAATACATTTACTGAGCAGGAATACACCTTCATATTCTAGTCTATAGATCTGATAATAAACGTAGGAATGCTGTACTTAGCATGTCTGATGCCTTGTGTTTTCTTGTAAGCTGAGCACTGAAGGGATGCAGAATTTTAATAGTAACTTAGCCAGTACTTCTATCTAGAGGCCTACTGCCATTTTTGCCTTATATGAAATTTTTGTTGCCAAGGAAGACAGGATTACAGTTTTGTCTGACAGATTAGCATGGTGTATTCTTGGTTATCAAAATATTCATGTATCCTTGGGTTTTTAGTTGGTGAATATTCACAATGTGGGGGAAAGAATGCTACATATTGTATAATCTTAGTTACCTAAATGTATATACACTTGCAGTGTCTAGAAGGACATATCAAGTTGAACTGCTTGTGACTGAGAGACTGTTCTTGGTTTCTTGTGTTTTGTTTCCTGTAATGCACATATTACAAAATAAAAAGCTTCTTTTAAAAGCCTAAAAAATAGTTTAATAATACATATTTAATATCAGAGAAGGAAGGATGAGACAGATATTGTAGTTGCCATTCAACAAATTGGAATTCACATCTATAATTTGCCCAAAACAGAGCCCATAGTGGTTGATCAAAATTTGAAACCTAGGCTATATTCTTTATGACTGTAGATGATGTAACTTGTGATCAATGCACAGCCACTATCCCCCAACAACCCAACCCAGTTGCTCTAGTCTCTAAGTATGACTTGTTTTAGAATTCTTTTGACTTTGGTTGGCCTTTCTAATAATGTATTTCTTGGTCTTCATGCTAGCTCACTGTGCTTCACTTCCAAACTGTTGCAAAATGCCATGGTTTTAAAGTCAATGTTCTTCTGTAATTTGTCTTTTCTTACCATCTGGTCTCCCTTGGTGAGACCACCTATGCCCATAGAGTGTGACATTTGCTTAACTTTGAGTAGACAATGAGAACAACTACTGTACTGTGTAGACATTAGATGGAAATCTTCTCCCATTATACAATACCTCCTAGTCCATCATAAAGTAACTTAAATATATTTGTATTATTTTTAATATTGTTTATTTGAGGAATTAAATAAAATCTTTTTATTCTCTCTAAGGAAAAAAATGAAAATAATAATGTTACTGAGAGTTCTTGATTTAGCAGTTCACAGAGAAGAGAAAGCAGAATGAGAAGGTGAAAAGGAAGAAGACACAGTGTCACGCCCCCCCCCCATGCTGGCAGTGACAGTATTCCTAAGGGGCTGCTGTGGTGTGAAGCACCTGCAGTGAAAAATAATGAAAACTTAAACAACCCCAGGAGCTAGAAGAAGATCACAGTACAGCCCTAAAGCCACACTGCAACAATTCATGCTGGGGAAGAACCCAGAGTGAGATTTTAGTTACATTTTTCTGTGGTAAATCCTTTTCTTTTAAAATATACATTATTAAAATGTGGACATATTGAGCAAGATTATGTAGTTTAGTCATGTGAATTCAAAATATTTTGTAATTTTCTGAGTTAACTAAGAGTGTCAAAGGACCCACGTCAGAGTCAGAAGAATCTGTTACTTTAACTTCAATGAAAATTTGTTAATGATGCAAATATCTATATTCTTAAAGAACAAAAAAAAGTTGATAGATATCTGAAATCATTGACAAGCTTCGCAGATCTTTTATCCTTACTAGAAGATAGCTTTGTGTGAAATGGAATTAGAGAGGTTGTGATACATGTAGGGCAAAATGGTATTTGAACATGTTTTGAAAGTGGACGTCATGTGTCAACTTGACAGGGAAATGGGTGCCTGGCTAGCTGATGACTATTACTCTATATGTTTCTATGAAAATGTTTCTGATTGCAATTAACTTGTAATTTGTTGAACATGTATTCAGCAATTTATGTGGCTCTCATCCAATCAGTTGGAGATCTACACACAATGTTGATCTTTTAAGAAATGAGAAAAAAATCATTCTGCCTCACTCTCTTTAATCTGGGATATTAATTTCCATCTGCAAGTCTTCTCATTTTCAATCTTATGACTATGGATCATAGCCAATTCTCATAACAAGTGTATGCCTGCTCACTATTGGCTCTGTTTCTTTGGAGAAGTCAGCATAATACATGTATAAAGGAAGTTTTGACAAACCCAGAACTACTTTCTTTTCTATCCAATTTATCATATAGCTGATGTTATGTTTTCTACAGGGCAATGGCTGTACATCCCTAAGTATGAAGTTTCTTAGCAAGGAGGTTCTGCTAAAGCTCTTACTAATATGACTGGTTTTTTTTTAAAGGTAAAACAGAGATTTTTTATTCATTTTCTTTTTTTCTCACAGTCTTCATATCTTTCTGTTTTTTCATAAGCATGATTTATCAAGGGTGATAATGCAAATAAGATTGCAACACATACATTTACTTTGTGTTCAGCTTTCCCACTGAATTTTTTTCCATCCCTGTATATCTTCATTCAAGGTCCCTTGCCCCTCCCGCCACATCAGGTCATTTTTTCTTCTCCACAACTCCCCATCCCCTCCCTGGGCAGGGAGCAGACAGTCCTATGGTCCCACTGACCCAATAATGCTTAGAACAACCTCCACTCCTGGCAAATCCAGTTTTGTCCCCCCTCCCTCAAAAGTGAGTCAGGTGTTCCTATAGTTGGAGTGGGATCTGAAGGGTCGGTCCAGGGTGCTTTTGATACCAAACTGTTCAGTGGTTGTGGATTGCAGCT
This sequence comes from Sigmodon hispidus, assembly GCA_004025045.1. Classification (NCBI taxonomy): domain Eukaryota; kingdom Metazoa; phylum Chordata; class Mammalia; order Rodentia; family Cricetidae; genus Sigmodon; species Sigmodon hispidus. The sequence goes on from PVIH01004580.1 coordinate 75,419, forward strand.
TGGGCATGCTTGGCTTTTTTCATGTTTGTTTGTTTAGAGACCACTAATGAGTGAGTACATCCCCTGCTCATCTTTCTGAGTTTGTGAAACCTTGCTCAGGAGGATATTCTCCAAATCCATCCATTTGCCTGCAAATTTTAGGATATCATTTTTTCTTACTGCTGAGTATTATTCCATTGTGTAGATGTACCACAGTTTGTTAATACATTCTTCATTTGAGGGACATCTAGGTTGTTTCCAGGTTCTTGCTATTACAAATAATGCTGCTATGAACATAGTTGAACTAATACCTTTGGACTGTGAATGTGCATCTTTAGGGTATAAACCCAGAAGTGGTATTGCTGGGTCCTTGGGGAGATTGTCTCCATTTTCTGAGAAACCGCCATACTGCATTCCAAAGTTGCTGAACAAGCTTACACTCCCACCAACAATGGAAGAGTGTTCCCCTTGCTCCACATCCTCTCCAACATAGGCTGTCATCTGTGCCTTTTATCTTAGCCAATCTAACAGGTGTTAGGTGGTATCTCAAAGTTGTTTTGATTTGCATTTCTCTGATGGCTAAAGATGAAGAGCACTTTTTCAGGTGCCTTTCAGCCATTCGTAGTTTCTCTGCTGAGAATTCCCATTTTAGATCTGTACCCCATTTTCTGATTGGGTTATTCAAGTTTTTGAGCTCTAGATTCTTGAGCACTTTATATATCTTAGAGATTAGTCTTCTATCACTTGTACGGTTGGTGAAATTTTTTTTCTATTCTGTACGCTGTCATTTTGTCCTAATGACAGTTTTCTTGGCTTTACAGAAGCTTCCTAGCTTCAAGAGATCCCACTTATTGATTGTTGGTCTTAGTGTCTGTGCCACTGGTGTTATATTTAGGAAGTGGTCGCCTATGCCAATTCATAGAAGTGTATTTCCCACTTTCTTTTTTATCAAGTTCAAAGTGGCTGGGTTTAAGTTGAGGTCTTTGATCCACTTGGATTTGAATTTTGTGCAGGGTGACAGGCTCAGATCTATTTGCATTTTTCTACACACTTCCATACAGCTATGCCAACACCATTTGTTAAATATACTATCTTTTTTCCATTGAATGGTTTGGGCCTCTTTGTCAAAGATCAGGTGTTCATAATTTTTTGGTTTAATGTCTGGATCCTCAGTTCTATTCCATTGGTCCACAAGTCTGTTTTTATGTCAGTACCAGGCTGTTTTTATTACTGTAGCTCTATAGTATAACTTGAAGTCAGGGATGGTGATACCTCCGGAGGTTCTTTTGTGGAGTAAAGTTGTTTTGGCAATCCTAGCTTTCCTGTTATTCCAAATGAAATTGAGTATTATTCTTTCAAGGTCCAAAAAATATTGTGTTGGGATTTTGATGGGCAGTGTATTGAATCTGTAGATTGCCTTTGCTAGAATTTCCATTTTTACTATGTTGATCCTACCAATCCAGGAACATGGGAGAGCTTTCCATTTTCTGATATCCTCTTCAATTTCTTTCTTCAATGATTTAAAATTTTTGTCAAATAGGTCTGTTACTTTTTTGGTTATAGTTACTCCAAGGTATTTAATACTATTTGCAGCCATTATGAAGGGTAATGTTTCCCTTATTTCTTTTTCAGCTCTTCTATCTTTAGTGTATAGAAGGGCTACTGATTTCTTTCAGTTAATACTGTATTCTGCTATATTGCTAAAGGTGTTTATCAGCCTTAGCAGTTCCTTGGAAGAATTTTGTGGGTCACTTATGTATACAATCATATCATCTGTAAATAGAGATAGCTTCACTTCTTCTTTTCCAATTTGTATGCCCTTAATCTCTTTTCGGTCCCTTATTGCTTTAGCTAAAGCTTCGAGAACTGTATTGAATAGATAAGGGGAGAGAGGACATCCTTGTCTACTTCTTGATTTTAGTGGGATTGCTTTGAATTTTTCTCCATTAAGTTTGATACTGGCTGTCGGCTTCTTGTAAATCGCCTATATTATATTTAGGTATTCTCCCTGTATTCCTGATCTCTCCAGGGTTTTAATCATAAAGGAGTGTTGGATTTTGTCAAAGGCTTTTTCAGCATCTAAGGATATGATCATGTGGTTTTGTTCCTTTAGTTTGTTTATATGATGGATAACATTTACAGTTTTTCATATGTTAAACCAGCCCTGCATTTCTGGGATGAAGCCTACTTGGTCATGGTGGATGATATCTTTTATCTTTTATATTGTTTTATACTGTTTGCTAAAATTTTGTTGAGAATTTTCACATCAATATTCATAAGGGAAATTGGTCTGTAATTCTCCTTCTTTGTTGTGTCTTTGAGTGGCTTGGGTATTAGGGTAATTGTGGCCTCATAAAAGGAATTTGGTAATATTCTTTCAGTTTCTACTGTGTGAAATAGTTTGAGGAGTAACGGTAGTAATTCTTCTTTGAATGTCTGGTAGAATTCAGCACTAAATCCATCTGGACCAGGGCTTTTATTTTTGGGGACATGTTTAATGACAGCTTCAAGTTCCTTAAGGGTTATAGGCCGGTTTAGGTAATTAATCTGATCTTCTTTTAATTTTGGTAGATGGTACCTGTCCAGAAAGCTGTCCATTTCTTCTAGGTTTTCCATTTTTGTGGAATACAGATTTTCAAAATATGATCTGATAATTCTCTGTATTTCCTGGGGGTCTGTTGTTATGTCTTTCTTTTCATTTCTGATTTTGTTGATTTGAACACTCTCTCTCTGTTTTATGATTAGTTTGGCTAAGGGCTTATCTATCTTGTTAACTTTCTCAAAGAACCAACTCTTAGATTCATTGATTCTTTGTATTGTTCTTTTTGTTTCAATTTTATTGATTTCAGCTCTAAGTTTGATAAGCTCCTGTCTACTCCTTCTAGGTGAGTTCGCTTCTAATTGTTCTAAGGCTTTCAGCTGAGCTGTTAGATCTCTAGTGTGGACTTTCTCTAGGTTTTTCATATAGGCACCTAACGCTATGAATTTTCATCTTAAGACTGCTTTCATTGTGTCCCACAAGTTTGGATACATTGTAGATTCATTTTCATTAAATTCTAGGAAGACTTTGATTTCTTTCTTAATTTCTTCCTTGACCCAGAGATGTTTCAGCTGAGTGATGTTTAGTGTCCATGAGTTGGTAGGCTTTCTTTGGGTTTTGATGTTGTTGAACTCTAACTTTAGGCCCTGGTGGTCTGATATGTTACAAGGGATTATTCCATTTTTTTGTATTTGTTGATATTTCTTTATGACCAATTTTGTGGTCAATTTTGGAGAAAGTTCCATGAGGAGCTGAGGAATATGTATATTCCTTTGCGTTTGGGTGGTAGCTTCTGTAGATATCTATTAATTCTATTTGCATCATAACCTCTTTTAGACTCCTTTTTTCTCTGTTGAGACTCTGTCTGGTTGATCTATCCAGGGTTGAAAGTGGGGTATTGAAGTCTCACACTATTAGGGTGTAAGAATTGATGTGGGATTCAAGCTTTATCAGTGTTTCTTTTACATAAGTAAGTGCCCTTATATTAGGGGCATAAATATTCAGGATTGAAATCTCCTCTTTACCATTTTTTCCTATGATGAATAAGCAGTGACCATCTTGGTCCCTTTTAATTGCTTTTAGCTTAAAGTCTACTTTGTTAGATATTAGGATTGCAACCCCAGCTTGTTTCTTAGGACCATTTGACTGGAAAATTTTTTCCCAACCCTTTATTCTAAGCCTGTGTCTGTCTTTGTGGTTGAGGTGTGTTTCTTGTAGGCAACAGAAGGATGGCTTCTGTTGTTGTATCCATCTTGTTAGTATGTGACGTTTTATAGTAGAGTTGAGACCATTGATATTAAGGGAAATTTGTGACCATTGATTCATATTTCCTGACATTTTTGGTGGTAATTTGTTTGTATTTCCTTTCTCTGGGGTATTCTTCTGTTGAATTATTGATTGTTTGTGATTTCGTGGGTGTATCTGGGATACTTAGGTTGGAGTTTTTTCTCTAATACTCTCTGTAGTGCTGGATTGGTAGATAGATATTCCTTCAGTCTCACTTTGTCCTAAAATACCTTGTTTACTCCATCTATGGTGATTGATAATTTTGCAGGGTATAGTATTCCACTTTGGCTGCCATGCTCTTGTAGCGTCTGTATAACTTCTGACCCAGCCTTCTTAGTTTTCATCGTTTCCATTGAATAGTCAGGCGTTATTCTGATGGGTCTGCCTTTTTATGTGAGTTGGCCCTTTTCTTTTGCAGCTCTTAAAATTTTTTCTTTGTTCTGTATGTTTTGAGGCTTGATTATAATGTGGCATGTTGACTTTTTGGGGGGAGTCATATCTGTTATAAGCTTCTTGTATCTTTATAGGCATTTCCTTCTTCATGTTAGGGAAGTTTTCTTCTATGATTTTATTGAAAACATTATCTGTGCCTTAGAGCTGGTATTCCTCTCCTTCTTCTATTCCTATTATTCTCAAATTAGGTCTTTTCATGGTGTCCCAGATTTCCTGAACATTTTGAGTTATGGCTTTTTTAGTTTTAGTATTTTCTTTGACTGATATATCTATTTGAGCTCCTGAGTCTTCCACTTCAGAGATTCTATCTTCCATCTCTTGAACTCTGTTTGTTATTCTTGTATCTGTGTTTCCAGCTTTTTTCTTCAGATTTTCTATTTCCATCTTTGCCTCTTTTTGTGCCTTTTTATTGCTTCTATTTCAGCTTTTAGTTCCTGGCATGTTTCTTTCATAGATTTGTTCATCTCTTCCAATTTTTTGTTTGTATTTTCTTCTATTTCTTTAAGGCTATTTTTCATATCTTCTTTGAGAGCTTCGATGATCATCAAAAAGGAATTTTTGGTGTTGCTTCCTTCTGTTTCCTCTTCATTGCTCAATTCAGGTCTTGTATTTGTAAGATTGCCACTTTCTTCTGCAGTTACCTTGTTGTTTTTTTTTATTATTAGTAAGTTTTTGCACTGACATTTGCCCATGGCTTCAGTGGTTAAAAATTAGGTGGCTTCTGGTCAGTTGTGGCACTAGGGCTTGTGGGCCTTCTGTCACCCTTCTGGGCGGGGTTTGAGTATGTCCTTCAGGGACCCCAGTCATTCTCTGTTCACTCAGTTGGAGGTGGAGGTCGGTTGCTGTGCAATTCCCTCAGCAACAGCTGTGGATATGGTGACAGGCAGACTTTATCTGTGCCTGCTACAGAGTGTGCTGGGACTCACTCTGCAGACAGCACCTGGTCCCGGAAGCCGAACCAGAACAGATGAGAGCTCAACTCTCCCTCCCTGGCTGGGATATAGGTGCTTGGGCCTGGTGACCCCTCCTCACCTCTGGGCTGGTTCTGAGTCTGTCCTTCAGGGACCCCAGTCATTATCTGTTTGCTCATTTGTAGGTGGAGGTGGGTAGCCATGCAAATTCCCTCAGCAGCAGCTGTGGGTATGGTGACAGCAGACTTTATCTGTGTCTGCTACAGAGTGCGCTGGGACTCACTCTGCAGACAGCACCTGGTCCCCAATATGACTGTTTTGTTAACCTCTGTTATTTCTTTTGATATATATCAGGATTTCATGAGTAGGTTGGAAAGAAGACTAATTTTGGTAATTTTTTCCAAGAATTCAAGGTATCTGATAAAGAAGAAAATAGACCCAAAAACAACAGCTGGCATCTGGCTTGTCCTTCATCCTACAGAAAGATTGTTACCAATCTTTATCAACTTGTCACCAGAAGGTTTCCAGATGGTGGAAGAGTAACACTCTCAGGATCCTCAGTAACATCTCAGGAAGTGCAGGATGGTAAAGTGAAAATTAATCAACTCTTAATTGTGACTATTTGCATTAATCTAGATTAAATCTCTACCAGCATGGAGATAAGGATTGTTTGAAAGAAATACACATCATGAGTAATGGTTCATTAATTCCTTACAGAGGCATGTTAACAAAAGAAAGGAAACTTCAGAGAAGAAACAAGAAGGATTTCCCAAGGGAAGGTGTCTCCTTACAGCAGTCCTCATTCTTTTCTTTCACATCTATGGACAAGAACATTGTTTCAGTATGTATGAATACAGAGAAATAGTTGTTTGCAGAACTATCAGTTTTTAGCTATGGAATCAGATGAACTAATGCAAACAGTTACCTGCACGTGCATACACACAATCACATTGTCATACTGTTTCTCTGTCTCTGTCTCTGTCTCTGTCTCTCTCTCTCTCTCTCTCTCACACACACACACACACACACACACACACATACACACACACACAAACCAACTTCTAGGTGCGAATTTCAGGTGCAACATCTAGGTGACAAACTAGATGTCACAGTTCATATAAAATAGCAAGTGGATACATTTTCCAGTTTCCATCATATGATTTAATAAAGCACCCAATAAATATGAGCTTTAAAAATCTCTTGGCATCACATATTAAAAATTCACACATTGCTTTTAAAAGAATATCAGAGAGGAAATGTAAGTGAAAAAAAGCGCTTTCCTTTAAGGATAATTTTTTAACTTACAGATTCCAGTGAACCATTTTCTAACTGAAAATTCTTGCTTGTTCTGTGGAAGAGAAGACTAATCAGCTTTTATGGGTCATAGGATACCTTTCATAATGATGGTGTGTGCATCAAAATGATGGAAGTCTGTAGAGATAAAAAGGTTATGGTAGACAGTAAAACATTTTAAATGCTGCATATTTTAGGGTTGTTTTTCCAAAGCATTGATCTAAGTGGACAAAATACCAATGCTCAGAAATATTTTGATAGCAAGAAGTATTTGGCTAAGAACTCTATACATTTTTATATATAGGAATTTGAAGCAGGCAGGTTTTTATATTTACATTTCCAAAGCTTCTTACAATTAATGTTCTAACATTATTTGCCTTCAAAGACTTTTCTTTTCAAGATGGCACACTGGTTTAGAACACTGACTGTTCTTCCGGAGGACCTGAGTTTGATTCTCAGCATCCACATGGCAGCTAACAACTGTCTGTAATTTCACACCCTTACACAGTTATACATGCAGGCAAAACATCTGTTCACATAAAATAAAAATAAATATTATTTTTTAAAGTTTTTAAATATTTTGTAGTAGCTTATTTTGTGACAAAAACAAAATTCTGAATTCTGCTGAATATAGGAATATAAATGGAGAGAGAGCAAACTTTGTGAATAATTTACTCATCAACTTTAAATTGCTTTCTCTAAGTGTAGTGAATCTGGTTAACAATTTGCTTTTACTAGGTAAATAAAAATGCTAGTGCTCCAGGTGGAGAATGGAAAACATGCCTATAATCACAGCTATTTCTAAGGGCTGTCCACAGAAATGGAAGTTTGAGACCCACCTATGCAACATTGTCAAGTATTGAAGAGGTGAAGAGAAGCCAGGAAATTAATCATGAATTTGATAATGGTGATGCTATCCTGTATTCTTATCATTAATTTACAGTGGATTTGGTTCCTAAAATTATTTGAAAATGAATGAGCCCATGTCAAATTATATAGGTAAAGGACTGTATATGTTTAAAACAAAACCTGATTTTACAGTAAAAATCTGAAGATCAAATTCTAAATTTCTTTATCGGCAGAGACTAGTCTGAACAGGAGTTTGAGCCCCAATCTAATGTACCTCTACTTCAATTTCAGCCTATTTCATAAACAATGTGAGGGTCATTTCTTCAAATGGAGAGTTGTTGTGGTAGTCCTGGAAGGTATCTGGGCTCTGCTGAAGCCCGTTAATGTGAAATTATTTTCTCTTGGTGAAAAGTATGAAATAAATTTCTAGCCTTAGGTGGAGACCTAACTCTGCAAGTAGACCAAACATAAGAGTTTAATTAACTAATTAGCTTTTATTTTATTGTATGAGGGTTTTCACTGCATGCATATTTGTGTACATGAGCCTGCCTAGTACCTGCAGAGGAGGCATTAGATTCCCTGGTTACTGATTATTATGAACTTTCTTAATTCCACCCTTCCCAGATCCAGGCCCTGTATGCTGTTTCCACGATAAGGGTCTCTCAGACCTGCCTACTTCTTCAGTTCCTAACAGAATGTCTAACTTCCCTTTACTAATTCTTTCCTGCCTCTTTCTTTAGGATGCTGCCCAGAGCCTAAGTATGCATTCCCCAGTACTTTGGACTTTTGTGCCTTCTGTGAAGATACTTTCCGTTTCTTACATGTCTGCCGAACTCCCATGCCTAACTCAAAATGGTATCACTTACTTTCTCCCTCTTATCCATTTCCCTCTGCTGGACAACTTGCAAGATTTATAGTTTACCTGATATTCTACCCCTTCCTCTTTTTCTGTTTTCCTCCGTCCCTTCTGGGAATTTTATACATGTATATAATGTTTTGATCAAATTAACCCCCTTTCTTTCTTTCCAACACCTTCCTTCCTATTAGCCAGCACTTTCTATTCTCAATTCTGCAATTCTCTCTTTTTTTTTTTTTTTTTTGTTCTAAACCTACTGAACACATTTTGTGCTGTCAATATATACATGAATGTGGGAACATTTACTGGAGTAGGAATATCTTCCAGGGGCTCTATCTTTAAAGAGAAATGACTCTCCCACACCCTAAGCATAGCTTTTCAGCTAGGAGTGAAACTTTGTGAGGCTTTCCAGCATCAATGCGGGGCTATTGTCTGTTTTGATCTTGTGTACATCTTTTACGTATTGTCACAGCTACTGTGAGGTCATATTACACCTGTGCTCTCATGACTAGAAAACATGGCTTTTTTACAGACATATTCTCTCTCTAATTCTCATAATCTTTCTTCCTCCTCTTCTGTGTTGATACCAGAGCCTTGCCATAAAAGTGAAAAAGAAGATATCAATGTCCTACATAAGGCTAAGAACTCCAGTTGTTTATTTTCTGCCCATTGATAATTTGTAGGTCTTTGTGCTAATCTTTATCCACTGCAAAAATAAACTTCTTTAATGATGGTAAAGGAATTCACTAATCAGTGGGTATAAAGATTAGAACTTAGGGGAAACTTTATTACTATGTTCACCTAGCATAATAATAATAATAATATTGGTGTTCCCTGAGGACTTCCCAAGTACCAACCTGTCACAGGCCTTAAATCTAAGCAGAACTGGGTCTAAACTGGGTACTCACATTACATTTCATGCCACTCTTGTATCAACAGGCTTATCTTAACAGCCAGTCCTTGTTGCTGTTCAAAGTCTTAACTGAGTGAGATTCATGGTTACATTTATCCCAAAGTACCATGCTCAGAACTTTCAAGCACAGTTAAAGCTTATCAGCTTACCATGTGTCTGCCATCTTAATCTCTCACTATCCTATGACTTAAGTGTGTGACATTTTTAATAATAAGGTCTTGTCACTAAATTATTAAGAATAGCAAAGACCAATGATAATGGCAATAGCCAATGTATATGGAGCCCTATGGGAGTCAAATGTCCATTGACTTGAAAAGTGATGCTGTACACTGTGTGGTTTGAATGATAGCTCTCCATAGGCTAACACTGAGTGGCACTATTAGAAGATTTGTCCTTGTTGGAGAATATATGACCTTGTTGGAGGAAATATGTCACTGGGGATTGGGTTTTGAAGTTTCAGAAACATAAACCAGGCTTAGTAGCTATATTTCTCTTCTTGCTGACTGCTGATTCAGTAGAACTCTCAACTATTTTTACAATACCATATCTTCCTATATGCCACTATGTTTCCTGATATGATGATAATGGACTAAACATCTGAATTGTAAGCCAGCCTCAATTAAATGTTCCTCTTTATAAGAGTTGCTATGGTCATAGTGTCTCCTTACACCAATAAAAACCCTAACTAAGACATACATCTTGCGTTGGTCATTTTAATTTCTTAGTTCACGGTACCAAGAAAAGGCATTATCATTCTGTTATAGAATAACTCCATTTAAAGTCATTTTATATATGTATTTGTACAAATTCTAGGGAGCTTTTTATATCTATGTTTCTGTGTGGTATTTTAAAAGGTCTTTACTATTAGTTATCTCATGCCTACACACTATTCTTTCCTGCTCTCCCCTCCTGTCTCTTATTTCATTTAATCTTTCCATGTTTCTTCTATAAATTAATAACACTGTGTTTAATCTTAAAAAATAAAGCTCCATATTTCAAATAAATGATTTTTGACTATAACTAATATTTTTGTCACTATATTTTAGTCATGCTGACTTTTTATAGCTATTTTATTTATTTAAAAGTTTGTTTATATACTATCACTCTACCCTTCCTCTCTTTTCAATTATATCCCAGCTTCCCCCATCCCATCTCCTGTCCAGTCTTCAGACAGGGTAAAGACTCCTAAGAAGAGTCAATGCAGTCTGGAATATCCAGTTGCGGTAGGACCAAGCCCCTCCTTCTAGTGCCAAAGCTAAACAAGGTATTCTTCTATAGTGAATGGGCTCCAAGAATCCAGTTCATGCATCAACTAGGAATAAATTTTTGTCCCATTTCCGGAGGCCCAATAAGCTGCCCATGTCATTCAACTGTCATTCATATCCTGAGTGCCTAGTTCAGTCCCATGTAGGTTCTCCAGCTCTCATCTCATAGTTAATAAACTCCCAACAGCTGTGGTCAGCTGTCTCTGTGGGCCTCTTCATCATGATCTTGACCCCTTTGCTCATATGATCCCACAATGATGTTTTTAACTCTCTTTTTAATTTATTCATTGATTCTTTCACATCATGAATCTCCAGCTCATCATTTCCCTGTCCCTTCATACCTGACTTCTGCCCTTGCAAACTCTTCCCTAAAATAAAATAACATTTAGGAGAAAATAAAAGAGAAATCAATCTTGTAATCTTGTCAAGAATGCTGTGCTGTGACACAGTGAGTCACATATTACATTCTTTTTCTTCATATGTCTTTACTTGCAAGTGTTCACTGCATAGAGTCGTTGGTGTAGTTGGTGGCCTCTGGTTTCTTCTACTATATTGATTCTGGGCCCTCACTGGCACTCCTTTTGGTTATTCTGATGTTGCCCTGTGTCCTGGAGATCCTGAAGCTTTATGTCTGCATGACCAGTCCCTTCACTTACTCCAGAAGATCACAGATGATGTGGATGTTGGGGTGGGCTATCTCCTAACCCTGGTTCTGGGCCTAGCTAGTCACAATGTTGGTTAGCTCATCTGCTCTTTCTTGTTCTCAGCACCAGGGTGAGCTCTCCTACATTGCCCTGGCTAGTTCACCACTTTAGCTATGAGCAAGGGGCAGGACCAGTTCTCTCACTTTCATGCCCTCAGGGTAGGCTCTCCTACAGTTATATATTCAAGGCCAGCTCTACTGTGTTGCCCAGAAGATATAGTGGTCATTCCACAGAATACTGCAGGTGATGAAGGGTAGGATCAACTCTCCCACCTGCTTTAGATATTGATAGGAGGAGGGGCTGAGATGGGGCAGAGGATACATCTCTCTCCTACCTATACTACCACATGACAGATGAGTAATTGCAATATCTCTCTCAAGCTCACAAATTCAAGATTAGCTCCCCATACCTCCCCCATAAGGACTGACTCCATTCTGTTGGCCAGGCAAGGTACAGGGCATGCTCCTTTGAGTGCTGTAGCTGAGACAGGGATAGCTCTTTTATGCTCACAACTCCCAGGCTGGTTTACCCACACAATACCTTTGGCATTGGCTCTAGTATCTACACTGACTTTTATATAAAAGTCTCAGTTTAGATGTTAGCTCACCTTCACTTAGACTTGTTTGACACTTATTCTTGGCCAGTTGAACTGGATCCATATAAAATTAAATTCTATTTTAGAAAGTAAAATTCTGGCACTTCCTGAAAGAGTAGCTTGTCAAACCCCAAATATAGATAAAATTATTAAACACACTGGTCATTGATGCTACCAGCTTCATTTAATGGCATTTTTAACTCTGAGAAATCAAAAGGAGAACCATATTTTTCAAAAGCCAGCATTTTAGAAATCATCATATTTTGGGTAAAATGCTATTACATAATTTTATGGAATTTGACAAGCTATATCTTCTTAGCTGTCATTATAATTATCTCTGTTATCACTTCAAGTGTGCCCGTAAACATACTGTCTGTGAAGATTTAGAGTTTTCAGTTCAGATGAATTTTTGAGTGAAATATATGCATATCTGGTTTTTTTCTTTTCTATATGACATGGCCTAGATAGCAAGAAAATTTCATCCAGTGTGTCTATAATCACTGGCTTGTGAATAATTATGAAGTCAGTTGTTAAGTTGTTTGTCTATATTTAATGTTTAACTTTCTGAAGTACTAGTTCTGTCAAAAATCTTAGGTTCTTGTTTTACAGGAAATTCTGAGTATGTAAATTCAAATGTTCAACATCAGAAACACAACTGATACCCTGTCAATTCTAAGTTTTTCAAAAGAATGACTAAATAAAAATATTGGAGAAAATACTTTAAACTTTCTTTTTGAAAACAGCTTATCTTTTATTCTAGTATGATTCTTATCACCATATATACCTGCACCTACATATTTTAGCATCAGATATTAGAAACTCTTCTTGTACATGTACTAAAATACACCAGGAAGTTCAATAAGAGGGGTGCTGTTTTCTTTTTTATTTTCCACTCACAGTTTGGTTTCATGATTCATTATGCTAAGGAATCCCTGCAAGCACTTGGAGGCATCCATTCACATTCCATCTGCATCCAGGAAGCATGATGGTGAAGGCTAGTATATGACTATTTTTTTTCTTTTCTAGACCCTGTTTCATAAAATTGACCCTGCCACCATCTAGGGTGGTTTCCCCTCCCTCAGTTAATCCTGATAATCTCTCTCTTGCATATCTAGAGGGTAATAAATATCTAATGTAAACACCTCTTAAAACATGTACTGAATTTTATCTCCTAGGTGGTTCTGGTTCTTGTCACATTGGCAACCAACATTAACCCCCACATTTACCCCTGCCCATCAGCTGAAATAAACAATATTTGGGAAAAAACATTTGGCATCCATGTTATTCTGATATTAGTGTTTTCAAATTTAATTGCAATTTTGCTTAAAAGTGAAAGGCACTTTACATATAAAGTGTTTTACAAATTAATCAAAGAATCTTGAAAGAGTTTTGCTGATATCCTTTGAATATCAATATAAGACCTCTGTTAATATAATGATCTCTGTTGGTAAAGCCACGTGTTCCATAAATAGCAAGTATAAATAGGTGAATGCAATGAGCACCTACGATCTCTGTCTCATGCAGCTACAGCTCCTTCTTCAAACCCTCATTGCTTAAATTATCATCAGTAAAAATTTATAATAAATATGTGCAAAAATATCACCTATGCTTCTCAGTGTGCTGGTGATGCATCCCCAATTTTGACACTTACTTTTTAACAAATAGAGTCAACATCTTATATTTTAAGAACTGCAGTCATTTAACATTTTATCAAGTCCATAGGCATGTTGTAAACCTTCTACTTCCCTAGAAATTATAGCTCAATAGAATAAAGAGTCAGAGAGGAGGTGGAATGATTCTGTTTTTCAAGTAAAATGCCAAACTTACATATTATAACCCAAGAGTGTCCTACTTACTCCATATAGTAGCTTTACTATACTCTGTATGGTAGCTATGCTATCTATGTTCAATCTGACAAGCTGAAAGGTTTTATTTTATTTTATTTTATCTATCTCAGCACAGTTAGTAGTTTTTTAATAACATAATTCACCATTGGTGCCTCAGTTCAGAAATGGAAAGTAAAGTATTGAAAATTATATTAAAAACATGCAACTTTTTTGACTGATTGCAAAGCTACTTTTTTTTTTCAGATGTATTTTTATAAAGCAGGACTCCTTAAGCATGGCCTGGGATCTCCTGAACTGAAAAGAGCAAAGGAGCAAGTTTTAGAAATGTTCCAGTGTTTGAGCCTTGATGTAGTTAAGATAGCAATCCAAAGAAAGTCTAAAGTATGTTAGAAATACTGTCATGTGAATGAATTCAATTCCAGGCATGTTCAGATAGCACTCAGAGAGCAGAGGTATTGTGGGTATGTCTGTGCTATGTAAGAATGGCTTCACCAGTAATTTTGAAAATAAATATATGCCCTGAAGCTTCTATAGATAAAAATTTTTGAACATTGTGGCAAGCTATAAATGAATAAATAATTAAGATAAAGACTCAAAGGAACATAAAAGATTCCTTTACTTTCCTTTTAAATTTACATTATCCGCATGATTCTATTTATATTTTTATTGCTATCTTGGTATGTTAGAAAATTCCATTTCACAAAGAATGTATGAGAATAATTCTTATCAAAACATTTTAATTTTAAGATCAAGGTAATGTGGCTCAGTGTTTTGTTTTGTTCTTTCCCTTTCTTTCTCTCCTTTGGAAGGAAAAATATAATTCTAATAAATGAGGCTTACTGAAAATGATTTCAGATAAAAAGTAACTTATTACTTTTTATTGGCTTTCTGTGCTCTGAGTACAAGCATTGTGCTAGTAACTTAAAGTGGAGAATTTTTTATTAAGTCAGAGAATATAGTTAATGTAAGTACACAGGAGAGATGAAACATTACTTTAATATTTTTGTGAGAGTTTAGAATATTTTGAGAGAAAAGACTCATCAAACAGATGCCTTGTAAGAGTTGAAGATTCCTTTGAAGTCAGGATACAGCACACTGCTGCAAAAAAATAAAATGCTAGAATGTCTTGTTATTTCTAATACTAACAACAGAAGGCCACTAAGCAGGCCATCTGAGGGCTGCATGTGAGCTTATGGACACAGCCAGTTGGCTTCATGTCTCAGCTTTTCTGCTGAAGAGGCAAAGCATAATAAGCCATGATCCCTTTAGGCTTGAAGAATAGTTCTGTCGGCTTTGAAGCAACGGGACTTTATCTATCTGTCTGAAACATAGACTCAGAGCAAGAAACCCAACAAACAGCAGGAATAGATGAAGCGAATGCACTCAGACTCTTAAAAATGTGATCCTGATTAGGAAGCAACTGGAGTCAGGGTTCAACAAACTGTACGATAGAATTGACTATTTTTAGCCAAAAACTCTGATCTGGGTCAGAACAGCCATTGTAAAATATTGTATTAACATTGACCTCTTGATGTTTTGACATTAGTTTTGAGTTCAGTTATTTGGGGCATAAGTGTCCCCTGAATAGTACAGAAAACTTTCAGAGAGTTAAGCATGCGGTGTCCTAAAACATAGAAAAAAAGACAGTAAAGGGGATAAACTAATAGAAGTATGAGGGTTGCAGAAGGCCATCTTACTATAAGTCTATGTACATTGGATATTAACTAAGAAGTTGTATCAATTACAGCAGGGACCACAAGTAATATCAGGCCTAATTATGAGGTGGGCTAACTGTGTGGACTATATTTGTGGTTATACTAGAAATAAGCTTTTGTGTGTAATAAAAAATCAAATATTTTTAATGTTGTCTGGTCTTAATTACATAGGACTAATGCTTTTCATCCTTAAAAATGTGAAATACTAGAGTTGGACATTTGTACCATCAATGTTGGCGTCACACGGTCTGGTTTACTTAGCTTTAGAAATGGAACTTATGGCAGGTCCAGTAATCCCAAGCTGGTAGAGAGTCCCTATGTTGTATATATGATTGCAGATTACTTAGGTTGGGAAAGCCTAGTTAACATTTGTATGCATGAGAAGGTCCAGCATGTCCTATAATTTGGGAGTAGTGAAGGGCAAGATAGTGGGATGGATAACTTTGCATGTTGTGCCCCACCTACCCCTGCTATGTCCTTTTCACTGGCAAGTTGTACCCCCTCACTACACTGTTTGTTAAGGAGAAATAATGTACAGGACTGGGAGAGAACAATGGTTCTTAGTACAGGCACAATATATGGAGTTATGCATCAATGGTTGCATACTGAGGAATATGAGTGTGACATGTGGTATTTGCTGATGGAAAGTCATATACATACCGATGGAAAACAATGACCCATAGCTGATGGTTGAGAGACTAAATAAAATTATGCGTGTGTGTGTGTGTGTGTGTGTGTGTGTGTATGTGTGTGTTTGTGTGTGAGTGTGTGTCTGTGTTAAATACCTATATAAATATCTGAAGGACTGGGTGATAACATTATGTTTTAAAGCACAGGCACTTTCAATGAAAGAATTGAAAATAATTCTAACACTCAAACTGTAGCAACCACTTTCAGTTTCTGATTAGGCATCCATTCTATGGGGTGGCAAAGAAAATTACTTAAGCAGCTGCCTTAAGTCTCACCACAAGTCTTCATAGCTAACTTTTAATGTCATGAGATTTACAATTACCATTATCTCCTAGAAAAGATGGTTGATCCATTATCAGGAAAGGTTAAACTTTTACTTTTTCATGTGAATTAGTGACCTATGCTGTGGCTTGTGGTTTTATACTGTGAATAATAGACCATCTATGTTAGTGTTTGGTGGAATTCAAAAGGACATTGAATCCCTACTTCTCTAATTTATGCAGTGGAACCTTTGTCACCATAGTGTGATCCAGGACTGCAAAGCTGAATATCAAGAACATCAAAGTAACAGCAAAGAAACATGTGAAGATTCAGTCCTACCTAAATACTCCTTTTCTTATCTTGTTAGTCTCCAACAAGCATTCTCAATAAATTTGATCATGGAAATGGGAAAAAAGGGGCTCCTTAGATAGAGTGTGGAGTAAATACAGAAGAGTGTAGAAGAAGAGTAAATTTAAAAAGCAGGATACAATTGATCTCATAGTGGTAACAGGAAAATGGGGAGCTCCTTGGGGAACAAGGAGGGAGGTAAATACAAGAGGAGGGAGGGATGTGAAATAACACTAAGGCTAGCCAAAAAGCTACTATTAACTATTTATTTAAAACAAAACAAAAGAAACAAAAAAACTATAGTGCATGTAACTCAATCAGTATGTAAATATACATGTATAGTTTTGATGAACTTTTCTCATCTGGCCTGACAGCACTATTTCCAAGAGTCAAAGCCAAACTAACAAAAATCCCAAAACTAGCCATGAGAAGCCATCTTTTGAGTAGTTTTTCAGGGCTATCTATAAGTCTTTTCAGACATACAGCAATGGCTCTTGTTCTTGATGTCCATCCCCAAAGGAGAAGTTAAGTTCTTGTTGTGAACATACCATGTATCTCAGAAATATTATCCAGAGACAACTGACCTGGAATTCATCTTCCTACAGATTAGTCTGCATGGTACTAGAATGTGACATGCAAGCATCCAAAGGGGAAGGTAACCAATAGCGCTAGCTAACTATAACTACTGACCACATTGGTGACTTTCATGACATGGTGAGTGGAGTAGTGGCCTGCATACCTTAGCAATAACCAACTACTCTCTCATTGGACTTAAGACTATGGGATGATTTGAGTAAGAATGACTCCCATAGACTCATATATTTAAATGCTTGGTCCTGAGATAGTGGAACCATTTAGAAATGATTAGGAGATATGGCCTTGCTATAATAGTTGTGGCTTTGTTGGAGAAGGAGAATCTCTGAGTATGGCCTTTGATGTTTCAAAAGTTCATGAGAAGCATGGTGTCTCTCTCTGTCTCAGACCTGCATGTCAGGATGTAAAGCTTTCAGATGCTACTAGCACCATGCTAATCATGAGATAATCCTCTGCCACTGTAAGTAAGTCCTCAATTAAATGCATTCTTTGAAGAGTTGTGTTGTTCATGGTGTCTCTTCACAGCAATAGATCAGTAACTAAGACGAACTCAACAAGAGGGGTACCATATCTGATACTGGAAACAACTATTTCACTAACGATATTTCACTAACTATTCAGTGCTAGTGAAATCATGGGTTATTAGAGGTGAATATACAACTACTAATTTACTAAACCAGCATAATCCTTAACAACTATCTCTAAACAATTGTCCTTATATACAGAAGTGAATGTATTCTCCCCACATCAAAGAAACTTATCTTGGAAACAAAGAAGGAACACTACAGAAAACTACAACCAACACAAATACAAAGTAATGGAGCTCAGTTTCCATCTACACAATACTCCCCAACCTGGCCTCAGAGAAACATTGCAGAAGGGGACAATAGAAAGATTATGATGGCCAGAAGATCCTGGACTTTGATGTGAGATATTTCCTAGTAACATCTGAAGCTATGTCTGAAAAATATTACCAGTATGATTGTCAAAATATGAGAAAAAAGAAGGAACTAGCAAATATGACAAATATGATGAAGGAAAAGACCATGAGGCCTCAACTCCACATGAACTATATAGGCAAATGAATAACACTGAGAGAAGAAATTGCTGTCTCCTGGGAAGTACATACCAATTGGCTGTCCAGTGCCAAGGGGAGAAATAAATAGGAAGGCTCAGAAGCACAAATAGGAAGAAAGAAAGTTATAATTAAAATATAATCTCAAGAATAACAGCCATAACTTCAAGTGTAGGCTAAGCAGAGCCAGCACAATTTTATACTGCAATAGCCATCTTTGGTCCCAAAATTTTATTCACTTACATGTGTTCATGAAGTCTCCTTTGTCCCACATATTTAAATATGTGCTACATGTTTTATTAACATGGCTGTCCTTTTATGATACAGTCAAAACTAAGAGGTATTTTACCAGGTCAACAGGAACTGACAATCTTATCTTGTACTGTAATGATGATCTGATGCTATGGTCTTTACTCTTCTGGTTTTTGTTGATGACATTGACATGAGCAGATCTGCTCTACTAGATGTTTGCACCAATTTATACTCATCACCCAGAGAGTTAAAAGCAAAATTCAAAACAATCTCAGATTGAACCTTCCAAACCAAGCCAAAACATTTCCTCTCTACCTGCAAGGCCATTTTCTCATGGTTACAAAAAGCTGATGAGTACAACGGGTCCAGTGAATTTGACTTATAGTCTGAGACTGATCAGAACAACAGCGTTTAGGGGATGAATTAGCTCCTTATCATGCATTTTTTTTACTGTATACTTCATATTTTATAATGCTTTATTTGGTGCTTAGATTTACAACTGTCAGTTTACATTTCTATTGTCTTCTCTACTTTGTAAACAGCTTATGTCTTATTCTAAATTTGTTCTGAATAGTTATCCCAATATGATTTGCTAGATGTTTTATATTGGTTTCTCTAAATGATATCACTCCTCTTTACTCCCTATTTTGGGAGGGGTAGAGAAGCAAAACTAAGATAAAAGCAAAAGCTATATTAATCACCTCAACTTAAACACAGTTCAAGTAATTGGACACTGATGTGTTGAATCAATGGCTTCATCTAATGTCAGGCTTCCACATGGCACAGATGTGCCATTCAGTCACAGAAAACACCAGATCACACAGCTCACTGCAAATATGTAATAAGAAGGACTGGAATAACACTGACACTATACACTGTACTTATCAAACATCATTCACACAGAGAAAAGGCCATGAGTGGAAAGGAGCACATTCATTTCCAAGGCTGGATCACTGCAAGATGTGACTGTAACAAAACAGTAAAACATAATTCAAAAAACAAGAGGAGAAACATAACACAGAATAGAAATAAGGACATTAAAAATGTGGGTAAAAAGATATCATCAACATTTCTTTGTGATAAGTTCTACTCATTTAAAATGATTATTGATACATTAAATATTAATTTTTAAAATGACCTTGACTCTGCATATAAATTGAATTTCTTCAACAGTCACTCATGTATAGCAAATGTAAGCTTCCAGGAATCTTAGGATTATAGTAATTATTGAATTTTAGAGTTTACTGTTTTATTTATTATTTTCCCTCTAACAATAGCCTTTGCTTCTTATGGTCCAATAGGAAATTCAGTGAACAATGAATTAGTTATAAAATCCTAAAATTTTAAACATAGCAACTCACAGGTTTCTTAGCAACAGCCTAGAATACTAAAGCTTAATTTTGAATCAGTTAACCCTGATGGAGCTGCAGAATTAATAATTTACATTGCAATTGCTTAGAAAGCTACCAGTCCATGTCAGAAATATTTCTTGCCATCCCAGATATTAAATTTTTATACCTTCTTCATATCAAATGTACTTTTTATGATTGCCAATATTCCTATTAAAATAGAGAGTTTATATTTGATTAGAGATAAATAGAACACATAAATATAATAAACTAGTTTGAGAACAAAATACTTAAATATTCAATTTTATTATTTTTAATTATTTGTACTTGTGTGGTATGTGCACATGAATAGAAGTTCTCACAGAGGCCAAAAGAGGCAAATCTTCCTGAAGCTGAAGTTTTAGGTTGTTTTGAGCTGCCAGATGTTGGTGCTGAGAACTGAACTTGAGTCCTCTGCAAGTACTTTACCTCCAAGCCTCCCCTTCAGTCTCATGAAAACAAAACTTCAAATATGGTAATTGATGTTATTTTGGTGTATCTCAAAGTTGAAAGAGTTAAGAACTGGTTAAATGAAAATAATTTGTGATGATTTGAATGACAATATGCCCCAGAAACTCATGTGTTTGAGTGCTTGGCCTTCAGCTGGCAATGTTATTTGGGTACATTTAGGAAGTATAGTCTTTGTGGCTGGGGACAGACTTCAAGGTTTCACAGCACCCATTCCTAGTTCATGCTGTCTGCTATGGGCTTGTGGTAAAAATTGTGCCCACTGCTTCAGCCATCTTATCTACCTGCTGCCAAGCTTCTCCTACAATGATGGTGATGGAATTTTATTCCAAGCCCCAAAAAACTCTTTGCTTTATAAGTTACCCTGGTGATGTTCTTTTATCATAGCAATATAAAAGTAACTAGCACACTATTTTGATATATTTTCATTATTTAATATGCCTACATAGTAACAAACTACAACTATTCTTAAATTTGAAGCTGTGTTTATTAAGTTTCTCCCTTTAAAAGAGTCTCAATGCTGTATCTTTTTAAAGAAATTTCAATACAAATGTGTATTTATATAGTTATAGATGATGATAAATAAATAGTTTTAAAAAATTGGAATCCCATTCTTGATTCTATCTATCTACTTTGGGTTAATTATTAATATTGATAACAAAAGGAAAGAGAGAAAATATGCAAATTTATAGAAGTTTAACAACACACAACTTAGCCAACATAGGGAAAGAAGGCATGAGAAAGGAAAACATAAAAGCTCCCCCAAAAAGATTTCTTCTGGACTCTCTTTGCTCATGCCATTTCTTTAATCTCCCTTTGCCATTCATGTGTATGCCTCTTTTAAGATGCTGAGTAGTCAGCCACTTTGAACTTGATAGAAAAGAAAGTGGGAAATACACTTCTACGAATTGGCACAGGCAACAACTTCCTAAATATAACACCAGTGGCACAGACACTAAGACCAACAATCAATAAGTGGGATCTCCTGAAGCTAGGAAGCTTCTGTAAAGCCAAGGACACTGTTAATAGGACAAAACGACAGCCTACAGAATGGGAAAAGATTTTCACCAACCCTACAAGTGATACAGGAGTGTTCTCTAAGATATACAAAGAGCTCAAGAATCTAGAGCCCAAAACCTTGAATAACACAATCAAAAAATGGGGTTCAGATCTAAAAAGGGAATTCTCAGCAGAGGAATTACGAATGGCTGAAAGGCACCTGAAAAAGTTCTCATCATCTTTAACCATCAGAGAAATGCAAATCAAAACAACTTTGAGATACCACCTAACATCTGTTAGATTGGCTAAGATAAAATGCACAGATGACAGCCTATGTTGGAGAGGATGTGGATCAAGGGGAACACTACTCCATTGTTGGTGGGAGTGTAAGCTTGTTCAGCCACTTTGGAAAGCAGTATGGTGGTTTCTCAGAAAATCGAGAATCAATCGCCCCAAGGACCCAGCAATACCACTTCTGGGTGTATACCCTAAAGATGCACATTCACAGTCCAAAGGTATTAGCTCAACTATGTTCATAGCAGCATTATTTGTAATAGCAAGAACCTGGAAACAACCTAGATGTCCCTCAACTAAAGAATGGATTAAACAAACTGTGGTACATCTACACAATGGAATACTACTCAGCAGTAAGAAAAAATGATATCCTAAAATTTGCAGGCAAATGGATGGATTTGGAGAATATCCTCCTGAGTGAGGTTTCACAAACTCAGAAAGATAAGCAGGGGATGTACTCACTCATTAGTGGTCTCTAAACAAACAAACAAGAAAAAAGCCAAGCATGCCCAAGCTGCAAACCACAACCACTGAATAGCTTGGTATCAGAAACACCCTGGACTGACCCTTCGAACCCCACTCCAACTATAGGAACACCTGACTCCCTCTTGAGGGAGGGGGGACAAAACTGGATTTGGCCAGGAGTGGAGACTGAACTAAGCATTATTGGGTCAGTGGGACCATGGAACTGTCTGCTGCCTGCCCAGGGAGATGATGGGGAGTTGTGGAGAAGAAAAAATGGCCTCATGTGGTGGGAGAGGGAAGGAACCTTGAATAAGGATATACAGGGATAGAAAATAAAAATTCAGAGGAAAAGCTGAACACAAAGTAAGTTTATGTGTAGCAAACTTATTTGCATTATTACCCTTGATAAGTCATGCTTATGATTTTTATTTTCTTTATAGTTATTGTTCACTTATCAGCATTTTAAATTCATTTTACTGTTTTTCTTGATAAATACAAAACAAATAAAGAAAAAAGATTCTGGGTAGTTACTTTAAGGTGGTGTCTTGATCTCGATTGGCTTTGGTTTCTCGCTATTAGATAAAATTTATGGATTTGGGATGAGAATATTGAATACTGCTGGCTGCTCTGTGGTGTGTTTGGTAAATGTCAAGGAAGCAAATCAAAGAGTCTTTATTCTAGTGATAATTAGATGATTT
Organism: Sigmodon hispidus; assembly: GCA_004025045.1. Taxonomy (NCBI): domain Eukaryota; kingdom Metazoa; phylum Chordata; class Mammalia; order Rodentia; family Cricetidae; genus Sigmodon; species Sigmodon hispidus. Next base: position 98,157 of record PVIH01004580.1, read on the forward strand.
CTAAAGGAAAGTGTCTGCCAAACCCTCATTGTAAAGTGACTGCTTCCCCCATTACACATAAATGTCTTAGAAACATTTTGACAGTGTGAATAAATGCTCTTCTTTATACTTTCCCTAAATAATTTTGGAGTCATTAGTTATTTTTGTCTGTAAAATATTGTCAAGTATCTTTTTCTACCATTTAAGCTCACCTTGATTAACTGGAATTCTTTTGTAAAAGTAAGTTTTTTCATTGTTCTATTTAACAATTTAATTAATTCTTTACAGCATCATATACTTATGTATAATTTATTTTGGTTAGTTAATTACAATCCAGTACCAAAATTATTTACTTTTCTCCTACAATAATTACAACTTGTGATTATATTTGTTTTTATATGTGACTTGTATCTTTTGAATAAGTTTCTATCATTTTTAGAAGACTTTCTTACACTGGTATGAGAATATTTCACTGAATATTTCAGTCTCAAGTCCTCTTGGAGACTTCTTTTCACTGTTCTTAATAAATGTATGTTTGCTCAAAAAAAAAATAAAAATAAAAAAAAGAAAAACAACAGCATGATTTAAAAGATACTAACAAAATTTCAAGTTGAAAAGTGAGAACCTAATAGATAATATCTAAATTCAAAGTTTATCATTAAGGTTGTAAAACATGATCAAATATTATTATATGAAATTACTGGAGTCAGTTACATTTTTTAAATCAAACATTACAAGCAGATTACATTGTTCATTCATATTTTAGATTAATAGTTACTTCTTAGGTACACTTTAAATTTTTCCCACAACCCAGTCTTTTCAATTACTTGTTTAGTTTTTGTAAATGTGAATTATTTCATTAAGTCTCACTGTCAGACTGTATGAAAAGTTGCATTGAAAGTGGTCTTTATGTTGTCTATAATGCTTCATTTCTGTCTGCAACATTCCTTTCTCTTACAGTGTTGTGAACAGTGAATCTCATGAATGATCAGTTTATCTTTTTTTAATTTATTTTGTCTAGATAAGTAGGTACATTCATGAAAGTAATGAATTATTTTGTTTTTTACCTAATAGTATGTACTGGAGTTGATGCCAACAAAGATCATAGATTTATTTCTTCATTCTTTAATAGAGTTATTATGGGAGAACTACATAAAATAAGTAAATTGCTGGAGACCTGGTTACATATGGTCATTTAGTTTTTTGCCAGTGCTTCATAGTCGCGTATGGGTTAGAAGTAAATAGACTTATGAATACACATCTTCTAACAAAAATATTGTGAATTGATGAACATCTCTAATTAAAGAAAATGTTTCTTTAAGTTTGCCAGCAAGTTTAATGATCCTTACACAGATTTACAGAATTATTTTTTGCATCAGCAATTAAAACCCATTATTGCAAAACTAAAAGCTGACTCTAAAATTAGAATTTCATTAAATAAAATTATTTACCCATACAATGCCTTCCTTAATAGAATACATATATTCTTATTCTTCCATAATTTACCGGAATTTATTCTAAGAGATGAATTTATAATTAGTTTCTATTTTTATTTTAGGCTGAACCTTTTCTTCCTATGAGGAAGTTAGAGAGGGAAAATCTGATTCCTACTCTTACATAGGCCAGTGGTTCTTGAGCTTTCTAAAGCTGCAACACTTTGATACATTTCCTCAGATTTCCTAATCATAAAATTACTTTCATTGCTACTTCATGACTGTAAGGTTGCTAATCATCAGGTCTCCATTCCTAATACCTTCAGAAATGTCTTTTCCAAAGGTTGGCACCCACAGTTTGAACACTGCCAACACAGGCTAACAATGACACATGGATCTTATGTGAGTCGCTTGAATAACTATTTTTGTTCATTTTTACTGTGATGCTTTCATTTAAACATACTTAAGGTAGTAGACAGCTCTATCTCTTTTTTATAATTGATATTTGTGGGGACCACACATGGCAATTCACGGACAACTTTGTGGACCTGGTTCATTGTTTACAGTGTTATATGGCTTCTGGTCAGACTTGCATCATTTTTTCCTTTATCTAAAGAAAACTCACCAGCTCTGGAAGTTGAATATATTGGTTTGTTATGTTACTAGAAAATAATGTTTTGTGCATACTCAATATAATATCATTGTAGCTATGTTGATTCAGGTTGCTTAAAATATTGTTGGACATTTAACTTTTCAGAAAGTTACTTTAGGACACTTGAACCTGCAATCATATTTTAAGTCATAGGGGACAGTGTCACCCTTTGCTTCTTGCAGTTACTTGCAGTTTGTCTAGTCCCATCTCCAATTGTCCTTCTTTTGACACAATAGGCTTCTGATGTCTTGTGTAGCCATGTCTCCATGTCAGACCACTAAATATACACTTTTATAAAAGTGATTGGCCCAGTTTTTCTTCATCTACAAACCACCATTTTTGCCCTCATTCTTTCTTGATAGATTTTTCTACATTTCAACATAAAAGTCAACAACAAGACTAGCTGTATTCTTTGAGGCTACAACATCTTCTAATTGCCCACATGGTGATAGAGTAATATTAAAGGCATATTCATTAAATGTCAGAGCTACAACTTATTACTTCCTTTTCCTTTTTGCTTATATACTCCTATTCTCAAGTAGAAGTTTGAAACTCAGAATATGCAGGATGGAAATAATTATTTCAGATTAAATTTCCATTGAATGAATTACTGTGGTTTTATAGCTAATTATTCTCTGCATAGATACACTGTTAATAATCCTTATAAGTGTTTGGGAGCTGTGGCACCTTGCATTGGATCAGCATATGAATGTATGCCCAATGGATGTCTATGGAACAAAACCTGTGGATATGGCTTCTTACTTGGCAAGAGCCAGTGGACCTCTGGATAGCACAGAATATTGCTGGTACTATGTGCCCTGGACATTCTCTCCACTGTTATAATATTTATGATTATCTTGGTGATATATAGTTTCACTTTGTCAATCACACATGGGACACATTGGATCACTTCTGGGAACACCATTGTTTTCTCATATATTTTCCCCAAAAAGTTTTTTGGTAACTGATGTTTCTCAGGTTCTTATCTGAAAATACCTGCCATTATCTTGGAACAATTTTTGTGGGCAAGATCAGAGGCAATAAAAGTTAATGGGCACATATATGAAAGTAATATGTGGGACATTAACTATATCTCCTAATTCTGACGAAAAAATTTAGATGTAAAAAGAGGACCTTATCAAAGTTTGCCCTTTATAGAGAAGCTTAAGCATGCAGGAGTGCTTTGTAGGTCAAGGGAACCATCAGAGAAATTCAAGTTTCTATATGCATGCAGTTTATGGAAAAATCACCCTTAATTCTGTATATGTGCCTTGTTAAGTTTTGAACTATTTTGTTGTTCTTGAGAATGTGTGTCTATGTTTATCTCATTTTAGCTTTGTAAGGACAGAATGTACCTGGCTTGATATTTAGCCAAATTAACAAAATGCTGAGCGTTCCTTTTGGTTTAAAAGTTATTTTGATGTAAAAGATGAGGGAAAAACATTTTCCTAAGGTTAATTCTGGAGGATGGGAAAAACATCTTGTTTTTGAATTATAAATAAAGATCAATCTAGCTATTTGGGCTGGCCTTGTGTAAAACTGATCCAGTCAAACATTGTATTGTGCCAGCATCCCATTCTCATCTCAGGACCTAAATCTGGCTGTGGTAGGACTATGGCATATAAGAATACCCCTAACATATTGAAAAGAGAGCAGTTGTCATTCTTCACATGACTAATTTTTTTGTGCTATTGTATATATTAATATATATTCATCAATAAAACCTTATTAGAATAGAGTATTATTGTAAATATACTCTAGCTAAAGAAATTTATCTCTATATGCAAATAAATGTGTATATGTTCCATAATAATGCAGTTAACAGATTATAAGTTCACAAATACACTTATATAAAAATGGAATGTTTTTGCAGTTTTAACTTTTTATTTGGAACCTCAGTGCTAAACTGGTATAGTAAATGACAGATAATGATGACTTGTTTTCTGTTAACTCAGTGTAAGCTATAGTCATCAGAGAGAAAGGAACCTAACTTTGGAAATTACCTCCATAAGATTTGGATGTAGGCAAGCCTGGAGCACATTTTCTTTTTTTTTAATTTAATATTTTTTAATTTTATTTATAAAACAAAGTCTTTTTATCCAAGTATCCCCTTGCTTCTCCTCCATTCCCTCTCCCGACCCAGCTCCTTCAGCCTTCAGCCTACCTGCTCCCCATCCCCCATCCCCCTCCCCAGAAAGGGCACAAATTCCCAAGGTGGATCAGCTCAGCATCCACTCCAGGCAATTCAGATTTTCTCATCCTAATATCAAGACTGGGTTAGGTGTTCCTCTGGAGAGAATGGGCTCCAGGGTGCCAGTTTGTGCACAAAAATGCAATCTGTTCCTTCCCTTGAGGCTCCATATACTGTCCATGTCTGTGGACTGTTGCCTATCATTGGAGGGCCTAGTTCTTTTTCCTTGATTGTTGCCTAGTGGCTGTTCTTGATTCAGTCAGTTAGTTCCCAAGAGCTTCAGCCACTCATCACTGCGGGAGTTTTCCTCATAGTACCTGTCCTCTTACTCATATAGGCTCTCCTTCCCAGCTCTCAGCTGGACCAGGAACTCAGCCATGTATCCCTGCTGCTACCTTTATTCATTGTTGGATGTAAGTTCTGTGATGGCACTTAGGGTGCTATTCATTTGATTATAGGGGAAGTCCTATTTAGGCAACACCTTCACTATTGGTTAGAGACCTTGTCAGGGACATCCTATGAGTTCTAGGAGGTTTCCCCAGCACCCAGTCTTTTTCCAGCTCCACATTGGCTTCTTCCATTAAGCTCTCCATCTCTTTATATTTTTCTCCCACGTTGTTGATCCTCTTACTCAGTCATCTCTTTCTCTCATGATTTGTTCTCATTGCTTCTTGTTTACAACCACTTATGATCCTAATTAACTATGGACATCTCTATTTTCTCTTCTTAGGGGAATCCCTGGATGTCTCTCTTAAGTTCCTTCAGCTGTTCATCTTTAAATCACTGAAGAAAAAAATTGAAGAGGATATCAGAAAATGGAAAGATCTCCTATGTTCCTGGATTGTAGGATCAACATAGAGAAAATGACAATCTTACCAAAAGCAATCTACAGATTTAATGCAATCCCCATCAAAATCCCAACACAATTTTTCACAGACCTTCAAAGAACAATACTCAATTTCATTTGGAATAATAGGAAAGCCAAGATTGCCAAAACAGTTCTGCTCACAAAAGAACCTCATGAGGCATCACTATTCCAGAATTCAAGCTATACTATAGAGCCATAGTAATAAAAACAGCCCGGTACTGGCATAAAAACAGACTCCTGGATCAATGAAATGGAATCAAAGACCTAGACATTATCCCACACACCTATGAACATTTTATTTTTGATAAACAGGCTCAATGGAAAAATAAAAAGTATTTTTAACAAATGGTGTTGGTGTAACTGGATGGTAGTATGTAGAAAAATTGAAATAGATCCAAACGTATCACCTTGCACAAAACTCAAATCCAACTGGATCAAAAATTTCAACATAAACCCAGCTACAATGAACTTGATAGAAAAGAAAATAGGAAATACCTTCCAATGTATTGGCACAGGTGACCACTTCCTAAATTCAGCACCAATAGTACAGACACGAAGAATAACAATTGATGAGTGGGACCTCATAAAACTGAGAAGCTTTTGTAAGGCCAAGGACACAGTCAATAAGACAAAATGACAACCTATAGAATGAAAAAAAGATTTTTACCAACCCTACAACTAACAGAGGACTAATCTCTAAAATATACAGAGAACTCAAGAAACTAGAGCTCCAAACCCCAAATAACCCAATTTTTAAAAAATGGGGCTCAGAACTAAAAAGAGAATTCTCAGCAGAATTACAAATGGCTGAAAAGCACTTGAAAAAGTGTTCAACATCTTTAGCCATCAGAGAAATGCAAATCAAATCAACTTTGAGATGCCACCTTACACCTGTCAGATTGGCTAAGATCAAAAACACAGATGAGAGCCTATGCTAGAGTAAATGTGGAGCAAGGGGAACACTCCTCCATTGTTGGTGGGTATATAACCTGGTTCAGCCACTCTGGAATGCAGTATGGGGGTTTCTCAAAAAACTGCGAATCACTATCCCCAAGGATCCAGCAATATGATTGGGCATATACCCAAAAGATGCACATTCACACTCCAAAGTCATTAGCTCAAATATGTTCATAGCAACATTATTCATAAACTGTGGAACATCTACAAAATGGAGTACTACTGAGCACTAAATAATAGTAATAATAATAATTATTATAATGATGATGATAATGACATCCTAACATTTGCAGGCAAATGCAAATGGATGGATTTGGAGAATATCCTCCAGAGACATCCTAACATTTGTAGGCAAATGCAAATGGATGGATTTGGAGAATATACTCCTGAGCAAGGTATTATATTACAAGCCCAGAAAGGTAAGCAGGGGATGTACTCATTAGTGGACTTTAGATAAAAAAAAAAAAAAAAAAAGCAAAGAACACTCAAGCTGCAAACTACAACCCCCTGCACATTTTCTTAGCTGGGGCTGAGGGATCTTAGTGATTAGCGAAATACCAAAGCCACCTTTGCTTCTCTGTGGCGAGCCACTTTCTATCCTGCAGAACGACGAGTCACCACATGCACGATTCTTCTTGGATCACACTTTATTGGAGTACAGCCCAGTTGAAAATGGTGGAAAGAAGACCCTGAGCCTGAGATGCAGCCTGCTTATATAGGGAAGCCGGGCACGTGATTGGTGCCCAACATAATGCCTCATTAGCATATAGCTGGTGATTGGTTCAAAGTATTACCCATTAGCATATAGCTGGTGATTGGTCCAAAATAATGGCTCATTAGCATATTTGGGGATTGCATCGATAGGTCACTTCTCGATGCCTAATTAGCATAAGTGGCAATAGAATGTTCTGGCAAGTTGTGCAAGGGCAACGGCGCCCTACATTTCTCTTGGATATTTGATGATTATTAGCTAAGACAGAGAAATTAGTGGTGATTAAAAAGAAACCAGCATCACTGAAGTGAAATCCTCTAGGAAATGTTTTCTTAGTGTTAGCACACAAAAGCTGTGTTCCAGAGGTGAACAAGTTTGTACCTTCTGCTTGCAGCTGAACTTGGAGTGTAAGAAACACCCAGGTGGTGCTGGTTTTGAAGGCATGAAGTGTTCATGTAAAGTAGCTGAGGTTTGGCACTGTGTAACAAGGCTGGAGTACCCAGATGAAGCTTGGGAGAGGCTATTTAAAAGTGCTGCCAATTACAACAGAAAACCCCAGTACGTTGGTGATGTCAGTACCCTGGAAAGACTACCAAGGACAGCAACAGCAGTGGCAGAGAGCCAAAGTGAGCCAAGAAGACAAAGCTGTGTGTGCTCTAAAGGGCAAAGACAGAGAAGTGACAGCAGCCCTTTGGTGGGGCCCAGAAGGGCATGAGAAAATCTAAAATATTGGAATTTGAGTTATTTACACTCTTGATGTTTCATTTTTTTTGTTCAGATTCTGACTATGTCTGTCTCTTCAATCTTGAAGAAAGTAATTATTATTATTATACAAGAACCAAGAGTTGAGAGACTTTAAACATTTGAAAAACAGATTCTAGAGTTTTATACAATTAGTATAGTAGTATCCTTTTCATGTTGTCCTTCATAGTTAGTATTTAAAGACCAGTAAGGAACAGAGTCAGATCTTTCAAGGCCAGTAAAGGGTCACCATCTCAGCACAGCCATCAGATTTTATCAGGCATGGTTTGCAAGGCATCCAGTGGTAACATGAACCATAGACATCATCACTGAAGCAGTTGCAGTAGGACCACCTACCCATACATGGTCCTCAGCAGGAGCTCACGCCCAGATTACTGCTATTCAAAATGTATAAAGCTACATAAACTTCATGATGGTTTTGTTTTATTTTACTTACTTATTCGTTTGCTTGTTTATTGTAGTTTGTTGTCTATTTAAGAAATAAAACTGAAGCCATATGTGTTATTCATTTATGATTTTTTATATTACATATATTATATGGTATATAACATATATGTATAATATGTGTGTATGTGTGTGTCAGTAATTTTACATAATTGGGATTCATGTACCTGCCATTTGGATGAGATTTTCACGTGAAATCAGATGTCAAATTCTTTGTTGTAGTATCATATCCTATTTCCAAAAAATATATTTTTGCAATATTTTGGGTTTCAGATTTTTAAATTAGAGATGCTTTTCTTAAAATAGTAATGATCTAGTATAGTAGTCCAAAATTATTTTTACCTATATTTTTTGGCATCATGAAAGTAAGTATGTGGTGGTAGGCATCATATCATTCAGGCTTGTTTCAGAAGTCATCACAATGACTGATGAATTCAAGATGAATTATAGATGAATAACAGCCGAAAGTGTAATAATACTTGAGATTGGAATTTTTAAGATGATCTCGGTGGGTGGATGATGCCTTTCAGGAAGTGGTGGTGAGACAACATTCTTATCACTGCCAGGTGAATCTTTCAGAACTAAAACATGTCTGGCAGACATTTTCATTACCCGTATTTTATAGATAAGTTAACTCTTTAAATCATATCCAGTGGAGATGGAGCAGGGCAGTGACAGACTAATATCAGCTTGTTGAGGGAGTGTTTTCTTTGGCTCTGATGGACTTCAAAAAGAAACAGAAAAATAAGTTACTGGGAAATTTTTTAGAAGAAAGTTAACTGTGAACTATAAGTTGGAAATTCAACTTGGAAATCAGAACTCTCATACTCATTGAGATTTAGTAGCAATGCTTACCAAATGAGCAATTCAAATATGTTATAAGTTATATCTCATATTTATATCACTGTTTCCTTGGGGTAAAAATCTTAATTCCCATATATCTTAGCATATTATTCTGCTTTCTTTATATAATTTATTCTATCTAGCTAAAAATTAGCATAAGATCAAAAGTATATTCCCATCATTACTAATCTTTAATTTTTATATTTATAATTTTTATGTAATTGAGTGTGTTTTTTATATATGGCTGTGTACAGTGCATGTTTCTGGTTCTTAAGAGGGGAGTAGGGGATCTCAGATCCTCTAGAACGGGAGTTACAGATGGTTGTGAATTTCATGTGGGTGCTGGGAATCGAACCTGAACCATCTGCAAGAAAAAATACTTTATAATATAACAACTGAGTACTTTTGTTTGCTGCTGCTGCATTCTCTATTTGTAATGTTCATTATCATGAACCATTAGATTTGTTTCTATTTATTGTTAATTATTTGCTGTACAGTTTTTTATTTAAAGTACTGGGCATATAAAATACTTGCAATGTAAAGAAAGTGTTACCAGAATTTATATAGCATGTGCCCTTTGAAAGAGTTTTGAACACATTCACAATTTATACATATATTAATCATTTGCCCCAGTAAATCTTCTATACTTTGAAGAGCCCATTACAAAGATAAGCTACAAAATATCCAATGATATCTATATGCCTTGCAACATTATGTAAAAGAGAAAAAGTAATTGAAAAAGATTAATAGGGAAAGCTTATAAAACTATATCATTATATCAATTCTACTCCCCAAACTTTGGGGTAAGATGTTTCCAAACTTTTGGAATTTGTTCAGTTTTACCTAAGAATAACATTAAAAACATATCATTTCAAGTGGAAGACAGCTGACCTGAGCTATTGGGAGTTCACTGATTCTGGGTTGACAGTTGGGAACCTGTATTGGGACTAAACTAGGCTCTTTAACTGTTGATGAAAGTTTTATGGGTACTTTGTGGAGATCCTGGCAGTGGGACCAGAATTTATTCCTAGTACATGAACTGGCATTCCTTATAGAGAAACACCTTGCTCAGTTCTGATATTGGAAGGGAGAGGCTTGATTCTGTCTCAACTGGAAATGCAAGACTATATATTACTCCTCCTGGGAGCCCTTACACTCTCTAAAGAGTGGATCAGTGGGATGAGTGGGAGCAAGCTGAGGGGAGTGTTTAGGAAGGGAGAAGGGGAGAGGAAACAGTGGCCAAAAAAACTTTTGAATAAAAATAAAAACTAATAAAAACTGATGGGAAAAGCTTACTTCATTTCTTGTCCTGTGAGCATTTTTTCTGCATCTTGCATCCATTTTTCATTCTGAAATTGATTTTCAATTATCAAATTTAATGCTTCTTCATACATTGAGTATAATGGGATTATGCTGTTACATTGTAAATAATTGTTTCACCTACTGCTTTAATAAAAATGCTGATTTCCTGAAGGTAGACAGGAAGTGTAGGTGTGGCTACTAGACTAAGAAAACTGTGGGAACAGGAAGAACAGAGCAGAGAGATGTTATAGAGTTGCCACAGACAGAGAGAGAGGAAAGAAGTTAAAACGCTATTCTAAGAAAAGGTACCAAGGCTCATGGAATAACAAGATGGGTTATTTTAAGAGTAAAGAGTTAACAAGCAAAATTCCTGGGCCGTAGGTCAATGGACATAAAATTAATGTGTGTGTCTTTGAGGGAATACGGGACTGCAGGTCTATGAGTCTGGGCCACAGGGCCAGGCTGAAAAGTCCAAGCCAGAAACTACCACTACAAATGTTATTTGAGACATCATTTTTAAAACCCAGTGATTTTTTACTTCAAATATTTCATATATAACTGATGTGCAAAATTCAGGCCTAGTTTGAGGTCATTTATTTCATTGATCAACCTACACATATGTGCCCAACAAAATACTGTTTTTAATATTCAATTTGACTAGGTGCCTGTTGTAATTATATGGCTTCTTAAATAACAATAAAGTTAAATAATACTTATACTTATGTTGAATACATTTAGATTATATGTTGAAGTCAGAATCAATAATTAGTAATATTTCATTTAGCAAATATGTTCCATTCTGAAGACGTCATGTAATATAGCTCATTTGGGAATAATATTTTGCCACAATTTTCATTTTAAGTAAAGTAAAAAGAATCTCTCCATTGAGTATATACCCATGATTTTAATAATTATTTACATTTGAGTATCTACTACTATAATCAAGACATTCAATTTCACATCCTCCAGATGTAAACTCTGCTATTTCATGGCCTGGTTTCTCTCTCAGGACCAGACTGCATCTGATATTTTCTGCAGTAGATTATTTGTAAGCATCATATTGATGAAAGAATTCAGTACACATGTTGTGAGGCTGGGGTCTTTCATTCAACAAGTGGCTTTATATCCAAATATGTTTTGAAATGTAGCAATGACTCCTTCAATTGCAAATAATACTTCAAACTAAATAAATATTTAAAACCTATATGTTATTGGTATTTTGTGATTTCTGAATGGATGAATAATTTGCTATAGACAGAAGGATCCCTTGCATGGTTCATACAACATTTACTATATTTTTCTTTTAAAATAAAAATTGGCAGGAGAATATTTATAGAACATGCATGAATCTAGGAATTTGTGAGCTCTTCAGAGTTATCTGCTTTGTTAGATCATAGCAGGATCTTCTGATCTTTGCTGTTTCTCTAGCAATAATTTCTGAGTTTAACTTGTTTCATTATTATTTACTATTAATCTACCAAAATATTAGTCAATTTTCTATTGAAAATAAAGCTTTCTTTGCATATTCTGTTCAGTTTCCTCTCCTTTGTCTTGTACCAGATTCCTCCCACCTCTTTACCTATCCAACTCTATGACTTACTTCTTCTCAATTTAGAAAACAAACAGGCAAAAAAATAAAACTAAACAGTGAAGACAGAGGGAAAATAATGAAGAACAATCATGAGAAACCCAAGCACATGCAGAGACACACACATAAGAGCACACATAAAATACAAAACAGCAAAAACAGTGATTAATAAGAAAATTCAAAGTAATATGAAGTTTCTGGCTTGGATTAGCCCCAAGATCTGTTCCATCAGTCCCAAAGTTTCAAAGAAGCACACAAAAGCATGTATTAATTTTATGTTGATTGACCTATGGCTCAGACATTTTACTAGCTAGCTCTTTCATCTTATCTCAACCTATTTCCATTAATCTGTTTAGTCATGTGGCTCGGTACCTTTTCTCAGAGCAGCATTTCAACTTCTTTCCTCTGAGTCTGCTGGCACCTCCTCCAGTGTCTCTCTGGCAACTCTAATAAAATCTGTTTGCTCTGCTCTTTCTGTCTGGTAGCCTCACCCATACTTATTATCTACCTTCTGGCCAATCAGCTTTTTATTAAACCAGTAGGAGAGACAAATCCCACTACAATATAAATAATCTAATATATATATATACATATATATGTATATATAAATAAAACAACAAAAAACCCTGAGTGATATGAGACAAAAAAATTAAAAATAAACATAAATATTCTGCAAAAAATAATATTGAGTTAATTTGAGACTTGGGCTGCCCTTAAGTGTTATGTGTGTTTTCAGTGACACCCCGTTGGAGAAATTAATTTTTACTTTGAAAGAAGTTGTTAATTGTAGAAGTTTTGGGTTAAGGATAGGAGCTTCTGTCTATTTCTCTCAGTGATAGGTCCCCATCTGATGTGGGTTCTATGCAGTTCCTGTGCAGGCTGCCACAGACTCTGTGAGTTCATATACACGCTTTTGTTGTGTCTCAAAGGTTTGTTTCCTTGGTGACTTCCATTCCCACTATTTCTTTTTTTCCTTCATTTTTTTTATTTATTTAAAAACTTTTTTTCCATATAAACCACTGCTCCCTTCCCTTCTCCCACTCCCTCTCAGTCCTCCCTCAACTGCTTCCTTTCCTCATAGCTCTTTGAACCCTAGGTAAAGGGGTGTGATGAAGACATTCCATTTAGAAAGCAAGATCAAAAGTCTCTCATTCTCAGAACATTGTCTAGTTGTGTGTCTCTGTAGTGTTTCCAATTACTAAATGAGGGACCTTCTCTGCTTTTGTCTGAGTTAGACAAGGGTATAATGTCATTAACAGTCATTTTATTGCTATGTATCTTTAGCAGAACACTAGTTTTCAGTTTTCCCGTAGGTCTATGGCCTATGTAGTTTCAGGTTTGTGGCCAACCAAGCAGTGTCAGCTATAGGTTCTTGGACTGAGTCCCTGGTCCAGCTGATAGCCTGGGAGAAGGCTCTACATGAGCAAGGGGATAGGGACTATGAGGAAAATTTTCAGTGATAGCTGGCTGGAGCTCTGGGGAGATCACTAAATCAAGAACAGCCACCTGAAAACCATCTGGAAAAGGAACTAGGCCCTCCAAGGAAAGACAACTGTCCACTGACATGAGAAATATGTGGAGTCTCAAGGGGAGGGTTCAGACTGTGTTTCTGTGCATGGACTGGCACCTTGGAGCCCATTCCCTCCAGAGGAACACCTAACCCAGTCTTGATATTAGGATGAGGAAATCGAACTTTCCTGGAGTAGATGCTGAGCTGATCCAACTTGAGACCTCTTGCCCTTTCTGGGGAGGGGGTGTGGGTTTGGGGAGGAGAGAGGCTGAAGGCAGACTGGGAGGGTTGGGGGAGGGCGGAAGGGAGTTGGAACAAAGGGATACAAGGATACAAAATGAAACTTTATCCTATAATTTTTTTTTTAAAAAAAAAAGATCCAGTTATATCACTCTTGAGCATGTATCTCTAAGAATCTACATCCTACTAAAGAGAAACTTGCTCAACTATATTCGAAGCTGCTACTCTATTAATCATAGCCAGAAATTGAAAACAGAGTAGATGTCAATCAACAGATGAATGGATAATGAAAATGTGGTTTATACAATGGAATATTGTGGGATGAACTAAAAAGAAAATCATCCTCAATGAGGTGCAGCAGATCCAAAAATGCATTCTCTTATATGTGCAGTTTAGCTGTTAAGTCTTTGTAGACACAATTCTATCCATATAAGCACAGATGTTAAGTATAGAATGCAGCTAGATACAAATGAACATTAGTAAGTTTTATCTTTGAAAAGAAAACAAAATGAAACAAAAAACCCTCTACTTTCATTTTTTAAGTTGTGTATCTAGAGTCTAATTTACCTCTTCTCTTATCTTTACTTCTGTTTATCTTTTTACTAATATTTTTCTTATTTTATCTTGCTTTCTAGGTCTTTGGTATGTAATTTTTAGTTACTCGGCATCTTCTTTTCTGATCGGTTGTTTACCAACTTAAACTTTTTCCTTTGAGCTAAGTGTGCTTTTGATACTTTGAATCTACATGTTTATTTAGATATTTTTCTTATTTCCTTTTAAATATTCTTTTAGCCTATTTTATAATAACCTACATAGCCAAGACAGACTTAAACAAAAATAATAAGGTAGAAGCATTACTGTGCTTAACTTCAAAATAAATCACCATGACATAGTAACCTATTTACTATGATTCCAGCACAAAGCAGACATTTTGATTAATTCAGCAAGGAGAGCCTAGGAATAAAAACACATACTTGTTAAATGATTTTTCTTCTTTTCTTGTTGATTTTATTTTAGACTAGTAGTGTTTGGTTGTACCCCAGGTCTCTGTGCTATCTAGTCTCTGGTTCTTGGTTACTCAAACAGTGCCAAGTATAGATTCCTTCTTGTGGAGGGGTCTTTAAGTCAAATAAGACATTGATTGGCTACTCCCACAAGTTCTGTACCATCATTGCTCTAGCATATTTTGCAGTCAAGAAAGATAGTAGGCCAAAGATTTTTGGCGGGCTTATTGTCTACATTTGATTTCTAGTAGCCTACAGAGTGTCCCTTCCACACAAAACCCACTAGAACATACAGGTGATGGATCTATTATGTAAGTTTCAGCTCAGCTTCCTTATCAAAAACCAGGTGTTTATATGTGTTTGAGTTTAGGATTGGGTCTTCAGTTTGAGTCCATTTGTTTTTGTGCCAATCCCATGTAAGTTTTAATACTACAGTTCTGTATTACAACTTGAAATCAGAGATGGTGATACACTTAGCAGTTCTTTTATTGTTCAGGATTATTTTAGTTGTCCTGACACTTTTTATTTGTTTGCTTGTTTTTCCATATGAAGTTGAGAATTGTCTTTGCAAAATCTTAAAAGAATGTGTTGTGTATTTGATGAGGATTGTACTAAATCTGTAGATGACTTCTGATAGGATGACCATTTTTACTATGTTAACCCTATCGACCTATGAGAATGAGTGATTCTTCTCATCTTCTAATATCTTTTACAATATCTTTCTGCAAAGACTTTACGTTTTAAATCATATGAGATTATACATTGATGTATTTTATTTTTAAGGTTCTGATGAAAAATGTTTCCAAGAGCTTTTTCTCAGTCCATTTGTCATTCTATATAGCAAGGCTATCATTTTTTATTTTTAGTTAATCTTGTATTCAGACACTTAATTGGAAGTGTTTATTAGCTGGAGGGGCTTCCTAGTGGAATTTTGAGAATCACTTATATATCCTATCCTTATCATCTGGAAAGAACAAAACTTTGACTTTTTCATTTCCAAATTGTGTTACCTTGATCTTTTCTAGTTGTCTCATTGCTCTAGCTAAAACTTCAAGTATTTTATTGAATAGATATGGAGGGAGCAGAATACCATGTCTTGTTTCTTATATTACTAAGATTGTTTTAAATTTTGCAATGCAAATCTAAGAACACATAAAAATGGTTATCTACCATGATCAAGTAGGCTTTATCTAGTTATGTCAGAATTTTTCAATATCATCAATAAATATAATCAGTGTATAAACAAACAAAAAGAGAAAAACTATATGATCATCTCATTAGGTACAGAAAACGCCTTTGAAAAACCCAACACCCTTTTGTGATAAAAGTCCTGGAGAGATTAGGAATACAATGAACATACCAAAACAAAATAAAGGTAGCTTACACCAAGCCTATAACCAACATCAAATTCAATGGAGAAAAACTATAGAAGCCAACTGATTTTTCACCAAAAAAGGCACCAAGAACAAAACATGAGTAAAATATAGTTTCACCAAGAATAAAGATGGAAGACTAATTATGTAGAGACAGAGGGATGAAATTCCATCCTTACTTAATGTCATATATATATATATGTATATATATATGAGTGTTAAACTACAATGTATTAAAAGTATAAATAATAAATAATTTCATCTGGAAAAACTGGAAAGCCAAGATTGCCAAATCAATTTTACTCAAGTAAAGAACCTCAGGAGGCATCACCAGAACTGACATCACACTATACTATAGAGCTACAGTAATAAAACCAGCCTGGTACTGGCATAAAAACAGACTTGTGGAGCAATGGAATCGAACTGAAGACCCCAACATTAAACCACACACCTATGAATGCTTGATTTTTGACAAAGAAGTAAAAAATATTCATTGGAAAAAAAAGATAATATCTTCAACAAATGGTGTTGGCATAACTGGATGGCAGTGTACAGAAAAACACAAATAGATCCAAGCCTATCACCATGCATAAAATTCAGATCCAAGTGGATCAAAGACCTCAGCATAAACAACCCAGCTACACTGAACTGGATAGAAAAGAAAGTGAGAAATACCGCGCCCTCCAGATCACTCATCTCCTCCCCTGAAAAGGTCACAAGGTGTCTTAGTTCAGCATCCACTCCAGGCAAGTCCATTTTTTCTCATCTCAATATCAAGAGTGGGTTAGGTGTTTCTCTGGAGAGAGTGGGCTCCAAGGTGTCGATCCAAGGTGCTTCAGATCCCAAGATTTTTAGTAGTTGTGATTTGAAGCTTGCATGTGCTTTGCTTTTGGTTTAAGTCCACTAATGAGTGAGTTCATTCCTTGCTTATCTTTCTGGGTTTGTGACACCTCATTCAGGAGGATATTCTCCAAATCTATCCATTTGCCTACAAATTTTAGAATATCATTTTTATTACTGTTGAGTAGTATTCCATTGTGTAGATGTACCACAGTTACTTAATCCATTCTTCAGTTGAGGGGCATCTAGGCTGTTTCCAGGTTCTTGCTGTCACAAATAATGCTGCTATGAGTATAGTTGAGCTAATGGTTTTTGGGGTGCCAATGTACATCTTTAGAGTATATGCCCAATAGTGGTATTACTAGATCCTTGGGGATAGTGATTCCCAGTTTTCTGAGAAACCACCATATTGCATTCCAGAGTGGCTGAACAAGTTTACACTCTCACCAACAATGAAGGAGTGTTCCCCTTGCTCCTCATCCTCTCCAGCATAGGCTATCATGTTTTTAATCTTAGCCATTCTGACAGGTGTAACGTGGTTTCTCAAAGATGTTTTGATTTGCATTTCTGTGATGGCTAAAGATGTTGAGCACTTTTTCAAGTGCCTTTCAATCATTTGTAATTCTTCTGCTGAGAATTTCTTTTTTAGTTCTGAACCCCATTTTTTAATTGGGTTTTTTAGGGCGTTGGGTTCTAATTTCTTGAGTTCTCTATATATTTTAGAGATCAGTCCTCTGTCCCTTGAAAGAGGGAAAATCTTTAGCATTAATGTTTTAGATCTTCAGCTTTCCATACAATGATCCTATTTGAAACCGGTATCCATCTGCACTTGGTCTCCTAAAATTCCACTGAGTTTGCTCCTGTGCCATCCACTTCTAAGAATTAAATACTATGAATGAATGACAAAAAAAATATGTGGCAGAAACTTTTAAAAAGGCACAGCACTCTGGCCTGAACTCCCAGTCCAGTCAAAGAGGATGAAGAGGTACTATAGAAGCAATGGGGTCAAGATCACAAGGGGGAAACCCACAGAGACAGTTGAGCTACTGTGAGCTCTGGGACTGACAGTTGGAAACCTGCATGGGACTGAACTAGGCACTCTACAGGTGAATGACAGTGTGTGGCTTGGGCAGATTATAAGGTGTCTGGTAGTGTGACCAGGTAGTGTCATTTATCTCTGGTGCATGAACTGACTTTTTGGAACCCTTTCCCTATAGAGGGATCACTTGTTCAGGCTTCATATGGTGGATGGGTTTAGTCCTGCCTCAACTTGATATGAAGACTATATTGACTCCCTGTGGGAGTCCTTACTCTCTGAGAAGTGGATGAGGGGTAGGGTGGGGAGAAGCTTGGGGCTAGTAGGTGGAACAGAGCAAAGGGGAACTGTGGTTGGTATGTAAAATTAAAAAAAAACTTCTAAATAAAAAATGAAACTTAAAAAAGTATAAATACAAAGCCTGCAACTTGAAAAGAATAAAAGCATAGAGAAAATATTCTATGACTCTGATTTTCAGATAGTGCTTCAAAAGCACTACATCAGACTATATCAAAATAAAATGCTTCTATGAAGCAAATAGAGTGAAAAATTGACCTACAGAATGGGAGAAAGTATTTATAATCATGTATCTAATGTTTAATATACAAGTATTTAGGAGTTTCAACCAAATAATTGTAAAACATTTTATTATTGAAAGGTTGATTTGATGTAGAAGGATGTTTATTATTTTGTGTAGCTGCATATCACTCTCTCATGAGGGTGCACTGCAATTAAATTGCCTTTGATTTTGCATTGATGTTGTTTTCAATATTTCATATTGTCACCTATTTTTTTAAAAAAATTATAATCATGGATTTATTTAATAATATTTTTTCATGCCTTTTAAAAACTACTTGTTTTAATCTATCCAGTCTTCAAGTGAATATTCCCAATAAATATACATAGGTAAATATGCCAAACACTGTCATTTATATTTTACTGGGCTAGTGTGAAAAACATTGCATGAACATTTATAAAGAAAATGTAAAATGCAAGCAGAATAACAGCCACTTTAATTATCAGTTAAATTGAGTCTATCAGCTTAGAAAATATAATGTCAGAAAGAAAAGCATAGTTGACGTTTGATTTAACAATATACTTTATTATTTTGTCATTATATCTTAAATGATGACATTGATACTCCTTAAAGTTTCAAAGAATGTGAAAGTCATAGTTTACACATTGATTGACATGTTCCTGTCTGTAACTTGATCATTTTTAGAGTGCACCTATTGATAAAGAAAAACTATTTTGCTATGTATTAGAAGAGCAAGAGAGAGTGTTTATTCTGAACTCGCATAGTGGGTTAGGATAATACCAGGTGCTAGAGATTGGGTTAAAGTCTGAACCTACTGATGACAGTTGGAGATTGTAGCCAAAGAGCAGAGTAGGAAGTCAATGGACATAGAATCACAGAGAAGTAACATATGTTGGACAGAGATTTTTAAAGCTGATTTAATAGGTTTCCTGTTAAACACAGACAAGAATTTTGAGACATTGAGAGACAAACATGATGAAAATTCTCAGATACTAAAAGTGATCACATTTCAAGAGTAGTAATTCTCTTTAGACTAAGAAAGATTATTGCTGAAACTAGATTATGCTTGTCTAGAGAGTATGAGAATCAAAGCTGAGGCCTCTTGGATAGAGAAGTAATGCTTGGTCAAGTAGTACTCATCACTGTAATATCTGTAAACCAGTCCTTAGACATAACTGAGTAAATAAAAACAACAAAATCATTGGGAATATGTGGGGGGAGGGGTGCGCGCGCATGTGTGCATTTGAGTTTGTGAATGCTTGTATGCATGTTATAGAGAACATATTGCAAACTTCAGAGGACAACTCTCTTGTGTCAGTCATCCCTTTACACCTTGTATGAGAAAGGATGTTAGGGTTGTTTTTTCTTTTTTTTTTTTCTCCTTGTCATACACTAGATTAGATGACCTGCAAGCTTCCAGTGATTCTCTTGGCTCTGTCTCCCTATTCCTACAGGAAACCTGGGATTACAGACACACATAGGTGTGGCTTATGTATTTTGGGAATTCAAACTCACGTCCTTATTCTCTTACAGTAATCATTTTTACACCCTGACTCATCTCTGCAATCCAGGAAATTATTCTTCAAAAATCCAAATCATTACACACGGATTATGCCATTTGCTACAAGATTTACATAAATTTAGATGAAAATATTTAGAAAGCTTTAAAAAATAAATGTATATATCGAGAAAATAGGAGGTATGCCCTGATGAATCAATTGTTCTGCAATTAATCACTCCTAATAATTACAAGCACTATAGAATTGTTTTTGAAAGGTTGAGGGCAATTAGTTTGTCCACTGTTTCCTTGTTGATGGAGGACACAAAATGTAGGTTGATATAGAATGTGGTAAAAGTTCTTTGTAATTCAGTGATAACTATTTGTAGAATATCTTAGAGAACATGGGAATACATTTTTCTCTAAATAAAGATAAATAGATTTAAAGCTGCTGATAATTTAATAGTGAATGGTGAACTAGTTTAAAATGTACTTGACTATAACCCCTAAAGAACAAAGTAATTAATTTGCTTTTGTTCTTCCTTCATTTCTAATAGAAAGGATTGGGTTTGGAAGGGTTTAGCAAGCAATTACTTTCCAGTTGTACACACAAAAGTCATTTAATTAATCAGCTTCCAGTTGGGTAATAGTATTCTGCATATTGTCATTAATTGGCTAGTAATATAAATATTTAAATAATATTTCACTTCCTTTTATAGAAAAAAAATACATATGGAGGGGTTTCAGAAACTCATCTCAGTAGAGTATCTACTTCTTAGTTTAAGCAAATAGAAAGATCAATTGTTATGTCATTTTTATGTCAAAATATTGTATTATAAATATTTGCTCCAATCTTACTCTGTACAGCAAATAAATAGCTGAATACAAGAGAACTCTGTGAAGTCTGTCAGGGCTCAGACAACAAAGAAAAAGACATATGAAAGATGTTTCAGTAACTCAAGGGTGTAAGGTCAAAATATTCTTATAGATCCTCAGGACAAATTTTATCTTGAAGGCTGTTCACAGATGCTATTGTTTGTCCTGTTGCTATTTCAGAGACTCAGAGGATTACAGAAAATTTTAGCAATGCAGGAAGCTCCCAGACTCCTTCTTCCTGACTTCAAGCTGCCACTATTTAAAGAAAGAATAAACTGTTTTGTAAAATAGCCTGTTTAGACCACTGGGTTGTTGGAGTCTACCAAGGAATAATTAAGATTTTACTTTCTTCAGATGTCAGATGTTGTGTGGACATCCCTCCTGGTGGAATCTATTCTACATCACAGCTCCATAATAAATGGAAAAATCAGATGAAGAAATGTGATAGCAGCATGGAAAAGGAACTTCGTGATAGAAAAAAATGTTATATTATAAGGTCAGAGACTTAAATTAACATAGTAAAAATGTAAGAGAATGGGGTTTTAGTATAAATGGAAACAATTCTAAAGAATTTCAACCAATCTGGTTCTACATTTTAGTTACTGAGTGTATTTAGCTACTGTATGTAAACCATATTAGTACATATGACTATGGACTATGCGGTTGACCTTGACACTATTTACATTGTGCCACCATTTCAATGCATATTGATATCAGAGATGTACCATATGAATATTTATTATAATCTTCTAGACTACATATTAAAAATGAATATCTGATATATATCTTCCAAAAAGTCACCTTCTTCAGCCAAAGAATTTGTGGCAAAATCTTCTAATTATATATTCTTTTTTCCTTTCTGCTGCTATATCTCTTTATGTGTCTCAGAGCTGATTCGCACTGAAGTGAAAAACAACACATACATTTTATAATCCGCTATGAGAACATAAATGGAAAATTGGTGGACTATTTAAAAGTATAATTTATTTAAGAAATGGTTAAAAAAGTTAACAGAATCAGTATGTTAACGTCCAAATTTTTAAAAAAAAAAAATGCTGTCAAAGTTGTATGCCATGCTGCATATTTACAAGGGCAATATGTGAATTATATTAATAGGGATACTGTCAATGCAGAAAATTCCAGTTCTTGTTTAATTATTTAAACAGATAAGAATACCAGAAAAAATTGTAAGTCCCCTTAAATTTTAATTTGTTAAAAGTATCCATGACATTTGTTGATTACATTTCATTTAAAAAAATAATCCTTACAGATTAGCTATGTTTGGCCAAAAAATGATTTAGTTAGCAGAAAAGCATCTGTGGTCTGCAGTGGAGACTACAGAAAATGGAGAAGATCAGTTCATTGTCAGAATATCAATAACAGGACCACTTGGATGTTAAACCTTGCTAGATGATATTTCAGCTGTGGCATCATGAACAAGATCTAGGTTCTTCATTTAACTTTCTAACTCAATTTCTTTACAAATCAAATAATTACTATTTGAATTAAAGAATCCTGATTACTGCTAGAGTTTCTGAGAGTGTCTCTCTGGTCATATTGGTGATAGTGATCTGCACTGCCTTATTGTTGATATTCTCATAGCAAAATAATTTATATTAAGTTTTTCAGAAAAATTATGTTACATGTTACTCATCAGTGGTTTTCAATCTCTGGGCCATGAATAGTTTTGGAGTCAAATGATACTTTCACAGTGCATGCATGTGCATATCAAATATCCTGCATATCTAATATTTATATAAGCACCGGCCCTGCCAAGGCCGTAATGAAGGATGAAGATGAGTGGAAAGAATCTGAGCAAAAAGAGTTAGATTATAGTGGACTAAGAGTTCAGGAAATGCAAATAAGTGAAAAAGAAGATGATGATAATGAGAAGAAAGAAGATCCAGGAGATAACTGAGAAGAAGGTGGAGGTGGTAGTGGTACAGAAAAATCTTCAGGTCCCTGGAATAAAACAGCTCTGGTACAAGCACCTCCTACTCCAGTGATAGTTACAGAAACCCCGGAGCTGGCAATGCCTAGTGGTGTATATAGGCCTCCTGAGGCCAGACTAACCACAACAAGGAAAACACCACAAGGACCACCAGAAACATACAGTGACACACAGTTCCCATCCCTGCAGTCCACTGCCAAGCACATAGAGAGCCGGAACAGGTACTTGAAATGAATGCTACCAGAAGTTAAATGACCACATATGGCACATCTACATCTTATCTAGGAACATGAATTTTCAAAAGTAAATAAAATGGGAAGAAATGTAAAATGGCATCAGATGGAAAACTTTTTTGGGTAGCTTTTAAGTAAATCCCAGTCTTTTCGCCTCACTGAGAGCACAGTTGGCTTGAATTTAGACATCCAATTGGACTCTCTGGACGCTTGAGAGGGCAGTGACTTGCCACACACATCTTTAACTGATCTAATCAGACCACTCCCCCAAGGCAAAAGGGAGGAGAAATTATTGAATGATGAGAACATTACTTGAAAGAGAAAAGTGTTACCCTTATGCATAAAGCTGTATTATCTACTTACAGCTAAAACTCAGAAGGGAGTCTTAGGAGGAATGTCATTGTACAGTTTCTTCTGGTTGTCTTCAAGTTAGACCACAAATACTCTATTCAGAAGATGTGACCTCAGAGCTTCAGTACAGTATTACATGTTTTCTGTTCAACTGAAGCCTTAAAATGGTTTGATAAAGGATTTTGTATTTCCTTCCTGTTCAGGATTACTTAGGGGGTCTTCTTTTTTTTTTTCTTCTTTTTTTTTTTATCCAAGGAAGAGTACTTTCAAAATTCCCCAGTGAAGAAGAAATATTGACTGATTACATTTCTTTTCCCTTAGGGATAAAGAAATGGAGAAGAGCTTTGAAGTGGTAAGACACAAAAATAGAGGTAGGGAGGAGGTTTCAAAAAACCAGGCCCTTAAACTTCAGCTAGACAACCAGTATGCTGTGCTTGAAAATCAGAAGTTTAGCCACATGCAGTTAAGAGTTAAGCAATGCTCTTTGCTAAGCCTTCCAAGATAACTAGACTACAGCTAACCACCAAGAACAGCGTATTCAGCATCTTGATTTCTGGATCTACAGTGACTGATGAAGACCTCAATTCCAGTGACTTTCCCTGTTGCTCTATGGAAATTTATGAGTCACGACTGATCTTGATGTGTGTTGGGTTTAGGGGTGTTTTCATTGTCTTAAATATTTGTGTATTAGATTCAGCAGTGTTTCCATAGTTGCTCTGCATATAAAACCAAACCTGCAGCCAGTGGTCATTTCAAACATCTTTATGTTCAGATATTGAGCCTGTGCAAGGTTGACTACCTCAGATTTGCTGCAAGTAATTGTGGATTTCATGTGGATTACAACTTCTGCATAAGGTTACAGCTATTAGTGTTGGTGTGAACCTTGAAACCAACTCTCCTGGATTCCTATCAGAAACCCTTCAGAAGTCAGCCATCTGGATTCTGATCTGCTGTAAAAGATGAAGAGTTAAGTGACCTTAATCAGCCTTTTCTGTGCCCCATCCTAAAGAATTATCTGTAGGCTGTGGTTGTATTAGACTTCCCAGAACAAGACCCTGTCAGAATTGATGTGTTTGGATCATGTTTGTGGGGCTATGATTTATAATTTAAGTTTTTAGTTGTAGTATGAGGTAACTACAGATTCAATTCAACCAAACTTGGAACCACCAAATGGGGAATGGGTGGAACATAGTCTTGTTAACTTTGACTACTTTTATATTCAGATAGTGCTGTTCTGTTCTATATTAAGGCCTTGCTTTGACTTGGAGTAAGTTCTTCAACAACATATTCTGTGGTGAAATAGCCTGAATGAGGCATTGGAATTGTAAAGATGCCTGTGAATTTGCCAATCCCTAGGTGGAACCGGATAGCCTTTGATATGAAGGGCAGCGGATGCCAGAGAACCCACTCCAGGTGGTTAAGCCTCCTCTAATCCAGTCTAAATTGAACTGCTGTGGACGAATTGGTGTCTGCAAAGGTGGGGAGGGGTTCACTGACCTGTCTTAAGATTTCAACGGAACAGGAGGAAAACCTCACAACAGGCTGAAATTGTTTAATTAAAAAAAGAACTCATAAATATTCTTACAAAATAGCTTATAAAAATTGAATGGTTAGGGTTTACCACAACATGAGCAATTATATTATTATATTAAAGGGTCAAAGCATTAGTAGAGAACCACCATTATATATATATATATATATATATATATATATATACATGCATATATCATATAAAATGTCTACTCATAACACACACACACAGCTGCTGTTGTGTTAGTTTTTACAGGAGCTATGTGAGCTAATGCCTATGTTTTCTCACTCCAGATAATGAGCAAACCATCTTAAAGTAACGATTCTACCAAAATTCATATCAATGAACAATGAGTTTACTGGATTTTCTTAGGTGGGAGAGTTCTTACAAGATCATGAATGGCACCTATATCACAACAGCAGCCCAGCCCACCATTATTATTGACTCATTTAAGCAGAAGTCTGTGTACTCTTTACTTGATTTGCAAGCATTTGCTAGATTAGAGAGCCTCCTGAGCCAAGGCATCTCTATTCCTTATGTATTTAGTGAGTGGCTTTGTGAATCCTTCAAAGTTCATGAACCTCATGAGATTTTGGAGGTGTCCCCTCTTACAAAATTGGCATTGTGTGCTACTAGAAAGCAGTTGTTTGTTTTTAGCCACTGCTTTCCATACACTGCTTAGTTTTACTGTTATTGTGTTTTTGACACAGGGTTCTTACAAAAACCTTTGTTGTCCTAGAACTCACTATATAAACCAGGATGTTTTCAAACTCATAGAAAATTGTTTGTCTCTGCCTCGAAAAATGCTGCAACTAAAGGTGTTCAAAGTGTGTTCACCATGTCTGAACAAAATCACTAGCTAATTTTTAGCCAAGTACCTTCATGTCCTGGTCCTACTGTAGAAGCTCTTGTTAGAGTGTGTTCATTCTAGAAAGACATTTAAACCTTAGTCCATGCCTTATTACCCACAACAGGCCATAAAATGGATACTCTAACCTGCTTTTTGGATGTGTCCATGTGTCCCTCACATGTGACTTTTAAGAATTGTAATACATTAACTAATACAACATGTATTTGTGAGGCATCACCATATGGATAAGTCAGACCAACTCATCTGAGTGGCAGACCACTGCATTGCACATAAGAGGAGTTGATATTCAGGGATTTACCCCAAAGTTTCTCAGCTCAGTCTTGATTTCATATCCTGTCACCCATCTTAGGGAGGATGCAACCATTGTTATTCAGTAAATCACACCAACCCCTAAAACAGGTGATGAGGCAAAAGTTTTGGGATTGTTCTTGCAGATGCTTCACACACGTGAATCAGCTTCAGGTGCATGTCTCTGTACACAATGCAGGGGCCACTGGCTCTTTTTAACTCATCTTTGGAGCTATCAGTTCCTATTTGTGCAACAATTATGGTAATTTTTTTGGGGTGAGCCCTGTACAAATGCCTACTGATCCCAGATAATGAAAAAAGACACAGGTAGTCAATGAGGTTATTGGAGTTAGGTGTGATAGTGTGGATTAAAGGTTACTTAAAGAGATATGAATTACTCTAAGACAGCTGCATCGCCAAAATGTCCAAATCTGCAACCCTGGAGCGGCCTAGAAAGCCATAATTCCAGAGCTCCCTATAGACATCTCTGTAGGTCAGAGTCCCCTTGATGCATCCCAACCTGAGGAAAGCCTTCTTTCCAAAGGAGTCCTCACAATTTTACAATTTTGGGAAAGAATCTTGTCAACGTGCAAATTTCTTTTTTTCTTTTATTATTATTATTATTATTATTAACAAAGAAGTCACACTTTCTAACCTTGCATATCCTCATTCAAGGTCCCTTCCCCCTCCCACCACATCAGGTTATTCTTTCTTCTCCAAAAATCCCCATCCCATCTCTGGGCAGGCTGCAGGCATTCCCATGGTCCCACTGCCCCAATATTGCTTATCAGTCTCCACTCCTGGCAGATGCAGTTTTCTCCTCCCTCCCTCAAGAGTGAGTCAGGTGTTCCTCTAGGGGAGTGGGATTCAAGGTGTCAATCCAGGGTGTTTCTAAGCCCAATGTTCAGTGGTTGTGGTTTGCAGCTTGGGCATGCTTGGCTTTTTTTCTTGTTTGTTTGTTTAGAGTCCACTAATGAGTGAGTACATACCCTGTTTATCTTTCTGAGTTTGTGATACCTCACTCAGTAGGATATTCTCCAAATCCATCCATTTGCCTGTGAATTTTAGGATATCATTTTTTCTTACTGCTGAGTAGTACTCCATTGTATAGATGTACCACAGTTTGTTAATCCATTCTTCAGTTGAGGGACATCTAGGGTGTTTTCAGGTTCTTGCTATTACAAATAATGCTGTTATGAACATAGTTGAGATAATGCCTTTGGAGTATGACTGTGCATCTTTAGGGTATACACCCAGAAGTGGTATTGCTGGGTCCTTGGGGGATTGATTCTTAATTTTCTGAGAAACCGCTATATTGCTTTCCAAAGTGGCTGAACAAGCTTACACTCCCACCAACAATGGAAGAGTGTTCCCCTTGCTCCACATCCTCTCCAGCATAGACTATCTTCTGTGTCTTTTCTTTTAACCAGTCTAACAGGTGTTAGGTGGTACCTCAAAGTTGTTTTGATTTGCATTTCTCTGATGGCTAAAGATGATGAGCACTTTTTCAGGTGCCTATCAGCCATTCATAATTCTTCTGCTGAGAATTTTCTTTTTAGATCTGAATCCCATTTTTTGATTGGGTTATTCAAGGTTTTAGGCACTAGATTCTTGAGCTCTTTATATATCTTAGAGATCAGTCCTCTATCACTTGTAGGGTTGGTGAAAATCTTTTCTCATTCTGTAGGCTGTCATTTTGTCCTATTGACAGTGTCCTTGGCTATATAGAAGCTTCTTAGCTTCAGGAGATCCCACTTATTGATTGTTGGTCTTAGTATCTCTGCCACTGGTGTTATATTTAGGAAGTGGTAGGGGACCAGGTGCTGTCTACAGAGTCCCAGCACACCTGTAGCAGGGGCACATAAACTCTGCCTGTCACCATACCCACAGCTCCTGCTGAGGGAATATGCACAGCTACCCACCCTGACTCCAACTGAGCGAACAGATAACTGCAGGGGTCCCTGAAGGACAGACTCAGACCCGGCCCAGAGGTGAGGAGGGGTCACCAGGCCCAAGCGCCTTTATCCCAGCCAGGGAGGGAGAGTTGAGCTCTCATTGGTTCCGGTTCCGCTTCCGGGACCAGGTGCTGTCTGCAGAGTCCCAGCGCATCTGTAGCAGGGGCAGGTGAATTCTGCCTGTCACCATAACCACAGGTACTACTGAGGGAATTTGCAAGACTACCCACCTCGACCTCAAACTGAGTTAATAGATAACTTTTGGGGTCTCTGAAGGGTAGATTAAGACCCTGCCCAGGGAGGTGACAGGAGGCACAGAAGCCCAAGTGCCACAACTGACCAGGAGCCATCTAATCGTGAACCACTGAAGCCATGGGCAAACATCAGTGCAAAAAATTACATAATAATACAAAGAGCAACATGAAACTCCAGAAGAGAGTGGCGATCTTACAAATACAAGACCTGAATTGAGCAATGAAGAGGAAACAGAAAGAAGCAACACCAAAAATTTCTTTTTGATGATCATTGAAGCTCTCAAAGAAGATATGAAAAATACCCTTAAAGAAATAGAAGAAAATACAAACAAAAAATTGGAAGAGATGAACAAATCTATAAAAGAAACATGCCAGGAACTAAAAGCTGAAATAAAAGCTAAAATAGAAGCAATAAAAAAGACATAAAATGAGGCAAAGTTGGAAATAGAAAACCTGAAGAAAAAAAGCTAGAAACACAGATACTAGCATAACAAGCAGAGTTCAAGAGATGGAAGATAGAATGTCGGAAGTGGAAGACTCAGTAGCTCAAATAGATGTATCTGTCAAAGAAAATAGTAAAACTAAAAAAGCCATAACTCAAAAAGTTCAGGAAATGTGGGACACCATGAAAAGACCTAATTTGAGAATAATAGGAATAGAGGAAGGAGAAGAATACCAGCTCAAAGGCACAGATAATGTTTTCAATAAAATCATAGAAGAAAACTTCCCTAACCTGAAGAAGGAAATGACTATAAAGACACAAGAACACCAAATAGATATGACTCCAAAAAAAAGTCAGCGTGCCACATTATAATCAAGCCACAAAACATACAGAGCAAAGAAAAAATTTTAATAGTAGCAAAAGAAAAGGGCCAACTCACATATAAAGGCAAGCCCATCAGAATAATGCCTAATTATTCAATGGAAACAATGAAAGCTAGAAGGGCTTGGTCAGAAGTTATACAAAAGCTAAAACAGCATGGCTGCCAAACTAGAATACTATACTCTGCAAAATTATCAATCACCATAGATGGAGTAAACAAGGTATTTCAGGACAAAGTCAGACTGAAAAGATATCTATCTATCAATCCAGCACTACAGAGAGTATTAGAGGGAAAACTCCAACCTAAGGAGCATAGATACACCCACGAAATCACAAACATTCAATAAGTCCACTAAAGAATACCCTTGAGAAAGGAAATACAAACAAGTTACCACCTAAAATGGCAGGAAATATGAATCAATGGTCACTAATTTCCCTTAATATCAATGGTCTCAACTCTCCTATAAAACGTCACACTCTAACAAGATGGTTACAACAATAGAAGCCATCCTTCTGTTGCCTACAACAAACACACCTCAACCACAAAGACAGACACAGGCTTAGAATAAAGGGTTGGGAAAAGATTTTCCAGTGAAACGGTCCTAAGAAACAAGCAGGGGTTGCAATCCTAATGTCTAACAAAGTAGACTTTAAGCTAAAAGCAATTAAAAGGGACCAAGATGGTCACTACTTATACATCACAGGAAAAATTGGTCAAGAGGAGATTTCAATCTTAAATATTTATGCCCCTAATATAAGGGCACCTACTTAGGTAAAAGAAACACTGCTAAAGCTCAAATCCCACATCAATTCTTACACCCTAATAGTGGGAGACTTCAATAACCCACTTTCAACCATGGATAGATCAACCAGACAGAACCTCAACAGAGAAATAAGGAGTCTGAAAGAGGTTATGATGCAAATGGATTTCATAGATATCTACAGAACCTTCCACCCAAAGGCAAAGGAATATACATTTTTCTCAGCTCCTCATGGAACTTTCTCCAAAATTGACCACATAATTGTTCATAAAGCAAATATCAACAGATACAAAAAAATGGAAATAATCCCTTGTAACAAAATAGGCCACCAGGGCCTAAAGTTAGAGTTCAACAACATCAAAAATCAAAGAAAGCCTACCAACTCATGGAAACTAAACATCACTCAGCTGAAGCATCTCTGGGTTAAGGAAGAAATTAAGAAAGAAATCAAAGTCTTCCTAGAATTCAATGAAAATGAATCTACAACGTATCCAAACTTGTGGGACACAATGAAAGCAGTCTTAAGAGGAAAATTCATAGCGCTAGATGCCTATATGAAAAGCCTTGAGAAATCCCACACTAGAGACCTAACAGCTCAGCTGAAAGCCTTAGAACATTTAGAAGCGAACTCACCTAGAAGGAGTAGACTGCAGGAGATAAACTTAGAGCTGAAATCAATACAATTGAAACAAAAAGAATAATACAAAGAATCAATCAGTCTAAGAGTTGGTTCTTTGAGAAAGTTAACAAGATAGATTATCCCTTGGCCAAACTAATCAAAAAACAGAGAGAGAGTGTTCAAATCAACAAAATCAGAAATGAAAAAGGGGACATAACAACAGACCCCCAGGAAATCCAGAGAATTATCAGATCATGTTTTGAAAATCTGTATTCCACAAAAAGGGAAAACCTGGAAGAAATGGACAGCTTTCTGTACATGTACTATCTACCAAAATTAAATGAAGAACAGATTAATTACCTAAACAGGCCTATAACCCTTAAGGAAATTGAAGCTGTCATTAAAAGCCTCCCCAAAAATAAAAGCCCTGGTCCAGATGGTTTCAGTGCTGAGTTCTAACAGACATTCAAAGAAGAATTACTACTGTTACTCCTCAAACTATTTCACACAGTAGAAACTGAAGGAATATTGTCAAATTCCTTTTATGAGGCCAAACAAAAAAGGAGAACTACAGACCAATTTCCCTCATGAATATTGATGCAAAAATTCTCAACAAAATTTTTGCAAAACATATACACCGATGTATAAAAGATATCATCCACCACGACCAAGTAGGCTTCATCCCAGAAAAGCAGGACTGGTTTAACATACAAAAAACTGTAAATGTTATGAGTCATATAAACAAACTAAAGGAAAAAAACATGATCATATCCTTAGATGCTGAAAAAGCCTTTGACAAAATCCAACACCCCTTTATGATTAAAGCCATGGAGAGAACAGGAATACAGGGAGAATACATAAATATAATAAAGGCTATTTACAAGAAGCCGATAGCCAGTATCAAACTTAATGGAGAAAAAATTAAAGCAATCCCACTAAAGTCAGGAACTAGACAAGGATGTCTTCTCTCCCCTTAACTATTCAATATAGTTCTCTAAGATTTAGCTAAAGCAATAAGGGAACGAAAAGAGATTAAGGGGATACATTTTGGAAAAGAAGAAGTGAAGCTATCTCAATTGGCAGATGATATGATTGTATACATAAGTGACCCACAAAATTCTTCCAAGGAACTGCTACAGCTGATAAACACCTTCAGCAATATAGCAGGATATAAGATTAACTGAAAGAAATCAGTAGCCCTTCTATACACTAGAGATAGAAGAGCTGAAAAAGAAATAGGGGAGACATTACCCTTCATAATAGCTGCAAACAGTATTAAGTACCTTGGAGTAACTATAACCAAAGAAGTAACAGACCTATTTGACAAAAATTTTAAATCACTGAAGAAAGAATTGAAGAGGATATCAGAAAACGGAAAGCTCTCCCATGTTCCTGGACTGGTAGGATCAACATAGTAAAAATGGCAATTCTACCAAAGGCAATCTACAGATTCAATGCACTGCCCATCAAAATCCCAACACAATATTTTTTGGACCTTGAAAGAACAATACTCAATTTCATTTGGAATAATAGGAAAGCCAGGATTGCCAAAACAATTTTACTCAACAAAAGAACCTCAGGAGGTATCACCATCCCTGACTTCAAGCTATATTATAGAGCTACAGTAATAAAAACAGCCTGGTACTGGCATTAAAAACAGACTTGTGGACCAATGGAATACAATTGAGGATCCAAACATAAACCCAAAAACCTATGAAAACTTGAGCTTTGACAAAGAGGCTCAAAATATTCAATGGAAAAAAGATAGTATATTTAACAAATGGTGTTGGCATAGCTGGATGGAAGTGTGTAGAAAAAGGAAAATAGATCCGAGCCTGTCACCCTACACAAAACTCAAATCCAAGTGGATCAAAGACCTCAACTTAAACCCAGCAAATTTGAACTTGATAGAAAAGAAAGTGGGAAATACACTTCTACAAATTGGCACAGGCAACCACTTCCTAAATATAACACTAGTGGCACAGACACTAAGAACTACAATCAATAAGTGGGATCACCTGAAGCTAGGAAGCTTCTGCAAAGCCAAGGACACTGTCAATAGGACAAAAGGACAGCATACAGAATGGGAAAAGATTTCCACCAACCCTACAAGTGATAGAGGACTGATCTCTAAGATATATAAAGAGCTCAAGAATTTAGAGCCCAAAACCTTGAAAAACCCTATCAAAAAATGGGTACTGATCCAAAAAGGGAATTCTCAGCAGAGGAACTATGAATGGCTGAAAGGCACCTGAAAAAGTGCTCTTCATCTTTAGCCATCAGAGAAATGCAAATCAAAAGAACTTTGAGATACCAACTAACACCTGTTAGATTGGCTAAGATAAAAGGCACAAATGACAGCCTATGTTGGAGAGGATGTGGAACAAGGGGAACACTCCTCCATTGTTGGTGGGAGTGTAAGCTTGTTCAGCCACTTTGGAAAGCAATATAGCGGTTTCTCAGAAAATTGAGAATCAATCCCCCAAGGACCCAGCAATACCACTTCTGGGTGTATACCCTAAAGAGGCACAGACACACTGCAAAGGTATTGGCTCAACTATGTTCGTAGCAGCATTTTTTGTAATAGCAAGAACCTGGAAACAACCTAAATGTCCTCAACTGAAGAATGGATTAACAAACTGTGGTACACAATGGAATACTACTCAGCAATAAGAAAAAATGATATCCTAAAATTCGCAGGCAAATGGATAGGTTTGGAGAATATCCTCCTGAGCGAGGTATCACAATCCCAGAAAGATAAGCAGGGGATGTACTCACTCATTAGTGGTCTCTAAACAAACAAACAAGAAAAAAAGCCAAGCATGCCCAAGCTGCAAACCACAACCACTGAACAGCTTGGGATCAGAAACACCCTGGACTGACCCTTCAGACCCCACTCCATCTATAGGAGCACCTGACTCACTCTTGAGAGAGGGTGGATAAAACTGGATTTGGCCAGAGTGGAGACTGATTCAAGCATTATTGGGTCAGTGGGACCATAGGACTGTCTGCTCCCTGCCCAGGGAGGGGATGGGGAGTTGCGGAGAAGCAAAATGACCTGATGTGGTGGGATGGGGAAGGGACCTTGAATAAGGATATACAGGGATGGAAAAAATTCAGAGGGAAAGCTGAACACAAAGTAAATATATGTGTAGCAATCTTATTTGCATTATCACCCTTGATAAGTCATGCTTATGATTTTTATCTTCTTTACAGTTTTTAACTTTTCAGCATTTTAAATTCATTTTATTGATTATTTGATTAATACAAAATAAATAAAGAAGACAAAAAAAAGGAAGTGCTCGCCTGTGCCTACTCTTAGAAGTATGTTTCCCACTTTCTTTTCTATCAAGTTTAAAGTGGCTGGGTTTATGTTGAGGTCTTTGATCTACTTGGATTTGAGTTTTGTGCAGGGTGACAGGCTCAGATCTATTTGCATTTTTCTATACACTTCCATCCAGTTATCCAAAAACCATTTGTTAAATATACTATCTTTTTTTCCATTGAATATTTTGAGCCTCTTTGTCAAAGATCAGGTGTTCATAGGTTTTTGGGTTAATGTCTGAATCCTCAGTTCTATTCCATTGTTCCAAAGGTCTGTTTTTATGCCAGTACCAGGCTGTTTTTATTACTGTAGCTCTATAGTATAACTTGAAGTCAGGGGTGGTGATACCTCCTGAGGTTCTTTTGTTGAGTAAAATTTTTTTGTCATTCCTGGCTTTCCTGTTATTTCAAATGAAATTGAGTATTATTCTTTCAAGGTCCAAAAAATATTGTGTTGGGATTTTGATGGGCAGTGCATTGAATCTGTAGATTGCCTTTGGTAGAACTGCCATTTTACTATGCTGATTCTTCCTATCCAGAAACATAGGACAGCTTTCCATTTTCTGATATCCTCTTCAATTTCTTTCTTCAGTGATTTAATATTTTTTGTCAAATTGGTCTGTTACTTCTTTGGTTATAGTTACTCCAAGGTATTTAATACTATTTGCTGCTATAATGAAGGGTAATGTTTCCCTTATTTCTTTTTCAGCTCTTCTATCTCTAGTGTATAGAAGGGCTACTGATTTCTTTGAGTTAATCTTCTATCCTGCTACTGCAATGAAGGTGTTTATTAGCCATAGCAGTTCCTTGGAAGAATTTTGTGGGCCACTTATGTATACAATCATATCATCTGCAAATTGAGATAGCTTCACTTCTTCTTTTCCAATTTGCATCCCCTTAATCTCCTTTTGTTCTCTTATTGCTTTAGCTAAAACTTCAAGAACTATATTGAATAGATAAGGGGAGAAAGGACATCTTTGTCTAGTTCTTGATTTTATTGGGATTGCTTTGAACTTTTCTCCATTAAGTTGATACTGCCTGTCGGCTTCTTGTAAATCCCCTTTATTACGTTTAGATATTCTCCCTGTATTCCTGATCTTTCCAGGGCTTTAATCATAAAGGAGTGTTGGATTTTGTCAAAGACTTTTTCAGCTTCTAAGGATATGATCATGTGGTTTTGTTCCTTTAATTTGTTTATATGACGGATAACTTTTATGGTTATTCCTATGTTAAACCAACCCTGCATTTCTGGGATGAAGCCTACTTGGTCATATTGGATGATATTTTTTTATACTTTACTGTATACAATTTGCTAAAATTTTGTTGAGAATTTTAGCATCAATATTCATGAGGGAAATTGGTCTGTAATTCTCCTTCTTTTTTATGTCTTACAGTAGCTTGAGTATTAGGGTATTTGTGGCCTCATAAAAGGAATTTGACAATATTCCTTCAGTTTCTACTGTGTGGAATATTTTGAGGAGTTACGGAAGTAATTCTTCTTTAATGTCTGGTAGAATTCGGCACTGAAAGCATCTGGACCAGGGCTTTTATTTTTGGGGAGGCTTTTAATGACAGCTTCAATTTCCTTAGGGGTTATAGGCCTGTTTAGGCAACTAATCTGGTCTTCATTTAATTTTGGTAGATGGTACCTGTCCAGAAAGCTGTCTATCTCTTCGAGGTTTTCCATTTTTGTAGAATACAGATTTTCAAAGTATGATCTGATAATTCTTTGGATTTCCTGGGGGTCTGTTGTTATGTCCCCCTTTTCTTTTCTGATTTTGTGGATTTGAACACTCTCTCTCTGTTTTTTGATTACTTTGGCTAAGGGCTTATCTATCTTGTTGACTTTCTCAAAGAACCATCTCTTAGATTGATTGATTCTTTGCATTGTTCTTTTTGTTTCAATTGTATGGATTTCAGGTCTAATTTTGATTATTTCCTGCAATCTACTCCTTCTAGGTGAATTTGCTTCTAATTGTTCTAAGGCTTTCAGCTGACTTGTTAAGTCTCTACTGTGAGATTTCTCTAGATTTTTCATGTAGGCATCTAGCACTACGAATTTTCTTCTTAAGACTGCTTTCATTGTGTCCACAAGTTTGGATATGTTGTGGATTCATTTTCATTAAATTCTAGGAAGACTGATTTCTTTCTTAATTTCTTCCTTAACCTAGAGATGGTTCAGCTGAGTGATGTTTAGTTTCCATGAGTTAGTATGCTTTCTTTGATTTTTGATGTTGTTGAACTCTAACTTTAGGCCCTGGTGGTCCAATATGTTAAGGGATTATTTTCTTTTTTTGTATCTATTGATATTTACTTTGTGAACAATTATGTGGTCAATTTTGGAGAAAGTTTCATAAAGAGCTGAGAAATATGTATCTTCTTTTGCATTTGGGTGGAAGCTTCTGTAGATATCTGTTAAATCCAATTCCATCATAATCTCTTTTAGACTCCTTATTTCTCTGTTGAGTCTCTGTCTGCTTCACCTATCCAGGATTGAAAGAGGGGTACTGAAGTCTCCAACTATTAGGGTGTAAGAATTGATGTGGGATTCGAACTTTAGCAGTGTATCTTTTACATAGATAGGTGCCCTTATATAAGGGGCATAAATATTCAGGATTGAAATTTTCTCTTTACCAATTTTTCCTGTGATGAATAAGTAGTGACCATCTTGGTCCCTTTTAATTGCTTTTAGCTTAAAGTCTAATTTGTAAGAAATTAGGATGGCAACCCCAGCTTGTTTCTTAGGACCATTTGACTGGAAAATCTTTTCCCAACCCTTTACTCCGAGCCTGTGTCTGTCTTTGTGGTTGAGGTGTCCTTCTTTTTTTTTTAATATATATTTATTTTGTATTTATCAAGAAAAACAGTAAAATGAATTTAAAATGCTGAAAAGTTAACAATAACTATAAAGAAGATAAATATCATAAGCATGACTTATCAAGGGTGATAATGCAAATAAGATTGCTACACATATATTTACTTTGTGTTCAGCTTTCCCTATGATTTTTTTTCCATCCCTGTATATCCTTATTCAAGGTCCCTTCCCCATCCCACCACATCAGGTCATTTTGCTTCTCCGCAACTCCCCATCCCCTCCCTGGGCAGGGAGCAGACAGTCCTATGGTCCCACTGACCCAATAATGCTTGGATCAGTCTCCACTCCTGGCCAAATCCAGTTCTGTCCCCCCTCCCTCAAGAGTGAGTCAGGTGTTCCTATAGATGGAGTGGGGTCTGAAGGGTCAGTCCAGGGTGTTTCTGATCCCAAGCTGTTCAGTGGTTGTGGTTTGCAGCTTGGGCATGCTTGGCTTTTTTTCTTGTTTGTTTGTTTAGAGACCACTAGTGAGTGAGTACATCCCCTGCTTATCTTTCTGGGATTGTGATACCTCGCTCAGGAGGATATTCTCCAAATCCATCCATTTGCCTGCGAATTTTAGGATATCAGTTTTTCTTATTGCTGAGTAGTATTCCATTGTGTACCACAGTTTGTTAATCCATTCTTCAGTTGAGGACATCTAGGTTGTTTCCAGGTTCTTGCTATTACAAAAAATGCTGCTATGAACATATTTGAGCTAATAATACCTTTGCAGTGTGTCTTTGCCTCTTTAGGGGATAGACCCAGAAGTGGTATTGCTGGGTCCTTGGGGAGATTGATTCTCAATTTTCTTAGAAACTGCCATATTGCATTCCAAAGTGGCTGAACAAGCTTACACTCCCACCAACAATGGAGGAGTGTTCCCCATGCCCTGCATCCTCTCCAGCATAGGGTGTCATCTGTGCCTTTTATCTTAGCCAATCTAACAGGTGTTAGGTGGTATCTCAAAGTTGTTTTGATTTGCATTTCTCTGATGGCTAAAAATAAAGAGCACTTTTTTAGGTACCTTTCAGCCACTCGTAGTTCCTCTGCTGAGAATTCCCTTTTTAAATCTGTACCCCATTTTTTGATTGGGTTATTCAAGGTTTTGGGCTCTAGATTCTTGAGCTCTTTATATATCTTAGAGATCAGTCCTCTATCACTTGTAGGGTTGGTGGAAATCTTTTCCCATTCTGTAGGTTGTCGTTTTGTCCTATTGACAGTGTCCTTGGCTTTGCAGAAGCTTCCTAGCTTCAGGAGATCCCACTTATTGATTGTTGGTCTTAGTGTCTGTGCCACTAGTGTTATATTTAGGAAGTGGTTGCCTATGCCAGTTTGTAGAAGTGTATTTTCCACTTTCTTTTCTATCAAGTTCAAATTTGCTGGGTTTAAGTTGAGGTCTTTGATCCACTTGGATTTGAGTTTTGTGTAGGGTGACAGGCTCGGATCTATTTTCCTTTTTCTACACACTTCCATCCAGCTATGCCAACACCATTTGTTTAATATACTTTTTTCCATTGAATGTTTTGAGCCTCTTTGTCAAAGCTCAGGTTTTCATAGGTTTTTGGGTTAATGTCTGAATCCTTAATTGTATTCCATTGGTCCACAGGTCTGTTTTTATGCCAGTACCAGGCTGTTTTTTATTACAGTAGCTCTATAATATAGCTTCAAGTCAGGGATGTTGATACCTCCTGAGGTTCTTTTGTTGAGTAAAATTGTTTTGGCAATCCTGGCTTTCCTGTTATTCCAAATGAAATTGAGTATTGTTCTTTCAAGGTCCAAAAAATGTGTTGGGATTTTGATGGGCAGTGCATTGAATCTGTAGATTGCCTTTGGTAGAGTTGCCATTTTTACTATGTTGATCCTACCAATCCAGGAACATGGGAGAGCTTTCTATTTTCTGATATCCTCTTCAATTTCTTTCTTCAGTCATTTAAAATTTTTGTCAAATAGGTCTGTTACTTCTTTGGTGATAGTTACTGCAAGGTACTTAATACTGTTTGCAGCTATTATGAAGGGTAATGTCTCCCCTATTTCTTTTTCAGCTCTTCTATCTTTAGTGTATAGAAGGGCTACTGATTTCTTCTTTTAGGCAACAGAAGGATGGCTTCTGTTGTTGTATTCATCTTGTTAGTGTGTGACATTTTATAGGAGAGTTGAGGCCATTGATACTAAGGGATATTAGTGACCACTGATTAATATTTCTTGCCATTTTTGGTGGTAACTTGTTTGTATTTCCTTTCTCTGGAGTATTCTTCTGTGGAATTATTGATTGTTTGTGGTTTCATGGGTGCATCTGGGGTCCTTAGGTTGGAGTTTTCCCTCCAATACTCTCTGTAGCTCTGGATTGGTAGATAAATATTCTTTCAGTCTGACTTTGTCATGAAATATCTTTTTTACTCCATCTATGGTGATTGATAATTTTGCAGGGTATAGTATTCTAGTTTGGCAGCCACATACTTTTAGTGTCTGTATAACTTCCTACCAAGCCCTTCTTGCTTTCTTCGTTTCATTGAATAGTCAGGTGTTATTCTGATGGGTCTGCCTTTATATGTAATTTGGCTGTTTTCTTTACCAGTTCTTAAAATTTTTTCTTTGTTCTGTATATTTTGTGGCCTGATTATAATGTGGCACAATGATTTTGGGGGGGGGGTCATATATATTTGGTGTTCTGTAACCTTCTTGTGTCTTTATAGGCATTTCCTTCTTCAGGTTAGGGAAGTTTTCTTCTATGATTTTATTGAAAACATTATCTGTGCCTTTGAGCTGGTATTCTTCTCCTTCTTCTATTCCTATTATTTTCATATTAGGTCTTTTCATGGTGTCCCAGATTTCCTGAACATTTTGAGTTATGGCTTTTTTGGTTTTAATATTTTCTTTGACCAATATATTCATTTGAGCTACTGAGTCTTCCACTTCAGAGATTCTATCTTCCATCTCTTGAACTCTGCTGGTTATGCTTGTATCTGCGGTACCAGCTTTTTCTTCAAGTTTTCTATTTCCATCTTTGCCTCATTTTGTGCCTTTTTTATTGTTTCTATTTCAGTTTTTAGTTCCTGGCATGTTTCTTT